>PISX010017447.1:0-35387 GCA_004024625.1 Mellivora capensis
GAGAGCAGCTCTGATAAGCTTTTTCTGATCTGTAATATTTGTAATACTTCAGAAGCTCTCTAATAAAAGCCTTTATTTAGTTATAAGAGCACTCCATGATTTTATCCATATTTATAAACAAACAAATGCTTCCTAAAATAATTTCATAAAAAACAATTTAAAATACTGACTGATTGCAAGAAACTCGTGTAACACAACTGTGCTTAAAGGAAAGTACACACTCTGTGTTTGAGGCTATAAATAAATACTGAGTCATTTATTTTGCCAAAAATAGAAGTATATTTTCTAGAAATTAATAAATAAAAGCCAGTTTCTTATTAGAGTGAGTGCAACCCTAAATTATATTTTGTGCTATATCATTTGTGAATCGAGATAGCCATTTACATTTCAAAAGCCCCTTGAAACTAGACATTGGTAGAATAAATTATCACAAGGTGATATAACATGGTTTGTTTCTGAATTTCCTGCTGAGATTACTTTTATGTTTGTAGCTGTCCAGGACTGCCACCGTAAATTATACATTTGCTCTTTCTTTTTAAAGTTAACTCTGTGTGGATGTGTCACACACACACATCATTAAGCACTTTTAGGGCATGAAAGGGGAATAGAATTGACATTATTTCTACAAGGAAGGATGTACTACTTAGGTACTCTGCATAGTAGGAGAACTACTTCAGAAGTGTTTAAGACAAGGTGCTACTAATTTTGAGAGGAGGGAAAGGAGAACTTCCAGGTATGATGGTATCTTGGGAGAACTTGCTTTTGTACTAGGTGCTAAGGAGGAGGAGGATTTTTACCAGAAGCAATAGGAGAGCTGGACGTGTCCAAGGTGGCAGGGCCAGCCTGCGCAAGGATGGGGCAGAGGCAGCTGGAAAGAGGAGCCCAGGCTGAGTTTATGAAGTGTGCAGAGGCTGCCATTTGGTAGAAGCAAGCGGCAGTGCAGTAGAACTCGCTATGTGGGTTATTGGTGACAGGACTAGAAAGTAGGTTGAGGCCAGATTGGAAAAAGTTTTGAGTCCTGGGATCTGGAATAAGAGCCCTGCTAGGCAGTGATAACCCATTTTAAGGTGGCAAGGGAATGGTGTTATCAGAGTTGTGCTCCGAAAAATTAATCTAGTGTTAGTGAGTCGTATGAATCAGGTGGCAGAGAGACTGGAGCCAGGGGAGGCTAGACAGATGCAGAACAATCAGCCGGCATGTTTATAAAAATACCACGCCCGGCGCCTACCAGTAGTGATTCTGCAGTCAAATGCTCCACCACTGAGCTGTACCCCAACGCCCCAGGAGTGATTCTGATTCAGAGAGTCTGGAGCGGCCCAGAGGTCTGCAGTATCAACAAGGGCCCCAGTGATTCTTAGGCTGGTAGAGTGCTGTATAGTCTTTAAGGACCACCGGAGGAAGAGTTAAGGGCATTTAAATAGAAACTGGAGTGGGAGAGGCCTGGGGGTGGAAGGCCTGACAACAATCAGGGGTGACTTGACGTTGAGACTCGGTGCAGGAGAGAGGCCCACCTGTGCTGAAGGGAACTGTGTTTACATGGCCATTTCCCTACCCAAAGTCCCTGCTCGACAAGGACATGGTGGGCACCTGGTGAATATTTGGGGAATGACACCACACTTTGCGGGCTCAGAAGCACCTGTACAGATCTGGGCTGTTTCTCAGGAAACAGGTGGGCCGCTCAGTTTCAGGTCTGGTTGCCTTTGTGGCTGAGAGAGCAGTCTGGAGCTCTCCCCTGTCCCTGTCCCTGCAGGCATTGCCTCATACCTAAGCACAGGAAAATACTAGCCCACATAGGCCATACATGGTTGAGCATACTCTGGTTGGCCAGGAATTCAGTTAGTCGCCGGTGACACGTGGAGAGCAATTCTTTGCTCACATCAGTTCACCCCTCAGTACTTCCTGAGGCCTCCTAGAAAAACTCTCGAAAAACTTTTGTTGGCCGGCTCTGCAAGGGTAGACTTTAGTAGAGTTTACCAAGTGGAGAAAAACTGGTCAATGGAGAAAGTAAGAAATTGTTTAAAAAGCCAAGAGGGGGCACCTGGGTGGCTCAGTGGGTTAAGCCGCTGCCTTCGGCTCAGGTCACGATCCCAGGGTCCTGGGATCGAGCCCCACATCGGGCTCTCTGCTCAGCGGGGAGCCTGCTTCTCTCTCTCTCTCTGCCTGCCTCTCTGCCTACTTGTGATCTCTCTCTCTCCGTCAAATAAATAAATAAAATCTAAAAAAAAAAAAAAAAAAGCCAAGAGAGAAGCAATGCTACAGGACATTGGTGGATGTTCCCTGTAAGTACCAAATAGACCTTGTGTGCGTCCTCAGGTCTAAGTGCACGTGTGTTCTGGTTAGCCGTGTCTGCAACAAACCACGAAAACTTGGTAGCCAAAAGCAATCTCTTATGTTATGCTCACACATTTAATGGATCAGGAATTTGGACCGGTCACAGGAGAGACTGCTTCTCTCTGCTCCATCATGTCTGGGTCCTCAGCTCAAAGACTGGCTTGCTGGGGGCTGGAATCATCTCAGAGCTCTCTTAGCACATGTGGCAGTGGATGCAGGCTCTTGGCTGAGGTTTTTAGCTGGTGGAGCACCTGCATGTGGCTTCTGTGTGGCCTGGTTTTCCTCTAAACATAGTGGCTGGGTTCCCAGGGCAAGTGACCTGAGAGAGCAAGGCAGAAGTCTTTTTGCCCATAAGACCTAGCCTCAGAAGTCACCTAGCATCACTCTGACACGTTCTGCTTATCACGGCAGGGCCCAAAGCCCACCCAGTTTTAAGAGGACAGAGAATAGTCTCTGTCCCCTCGTGCAACAGGTAGCAAGGTTCTGAAAGAGCATGTAGGACCAGAAATGGTGTGAATGTCTTCTTCAGAAAATGCAGTCCTCCACAATATGATTTAAAAAAGTAAACCTCCCAATGTTACAAAATTTAAACCAGTGGAGTCTATTTAGTGAAATGCAGCTGGTAAAGTATTATTATAATTATAAATTTACATTGCTGGGTTATAGGCATATGAAGTCAAATCTCTTCTGAAACAACTTAGAATATTAAATTAGTATCTGTTACCAAAGACTTAATAGATTTTTAGGTGGATAACCTAGAAATAAACTGTGGCTCTTACTGCTAAAAAATGATGAAATAAACAGAGAAGTGACAGTGATGTAAAAAATTATTTAGATGAATTCATGGAAGAGATATATGTGTAGTACTTAGAGGTCAAAATTCTTAATTACTAAAGTTAACTGGAAAGCAAGGCTATCACTGTCACTGGGTTAACTTGCCTGAGAGCCTCCAAAGTTGGGAAACTTAGAATCAAAGAATATCAAAATTAAAGAATATGAAAATTTAAGACTGTACTTTCAGGGATCATTTCTATAGCTTGTTACTAGAGAAGTTTCTCTGAATGTGTAGAGTACCTAAAGAATATGAAATTTTATATCTCATGAGTTTAACTCCAGAAAAATAGTTTGCTATTGTTTTGGGGCTGATAATAGGAAAAAAACCGTTTCTTCTATCTAGATTTTAATGATTTAATAGGTTTAATAGAATCAATAAAAAATTTAATGTTTTAATAGAAAAAATAGAAAGAAATAATAATACAGGCATACATGCACACACCTGTACACCCACACCCACACAAACACTGTGTCACATTATAATATATGTAGGACAGGGAAATGCAGGAAGTAAAGAAGATGTGGGGCTTGTTCCAAGAACCTTGTGTTTCTGATATTTAGTTTCTGAGTGAGGCAGATTAGATGCAGTAAGTCTTCTCATAAGTAGGTATGTTACAGTGTAATAATTAAGTAAATTATTTTATTGCCATATTGCTTGAAAAGCTAAAAAAAAAAACAAAACCAGTCAAGCTTATAATAGTGAGATGTCTCACATCTGTAGCTCTTTCCCCCAAATCTGATATGAAAAATTATCGTAATGATTAGAAACATTTCAAAGATTTTATTTATTTATTTGACAGGCAGAGATCACAAGTAGGCAGAGAGGCAGGCAGAGAAAGAGGAGGAAGCAGGCTCCCCGCTGAGCAGAGAGCCCAATGTGGGGCTTGATCCCAGGACCCTGGGATCATGACCTGAGCTGAGGGCAGAGGTTTAACCCACTGAGCCACCCAGGCACCCCTAGAAACATTTCCGTGCTAGAAAATGTTTTTGATTTAAAATACCACAAATAGGTCATTTTTAGATTCAGTTTTTTTTTTTCTAGGCTCTTAGTGAATTTTCTATACCAGCAGCAGGATACACAGCCTCTTGCAAAGTATGTGTCCATATGTCCATATTTCTGCCTGCTAAGATGGGCTTTAGCTTAGTTGGGTAACTTCTAAAGACCCTACATTAATTGTAGCTCCTAATAAAATTCTTTCTATTACTGAACCATTTACAACAGGTTTTATTCTTGTTAAAGAATAAAAACCACTTCATTAGCCCCAGTGATTGTAAGTAGCTTGATTTAATTTAAAGAAAAGACAAGAAGAATATCCCTCTTTAATATAAGAACAATTATTATTGTCTGACATTTGAAAGTTGGCATGTAATGTATCCCTCCATTTCTTTTTTAAAAGCCCTTCTTGGATGAAATGATCAGTGTATCAACACATTGTTTCTTTGGCTCCCAACCTGTTTTCCATAGATCTTTTGTTAATGTTCAATCATTAAGTTAAATTGTATCTCCATTTCCTCTGCTTGCTTTGAGGGTTATTTACTCTTCTTTAATCTAATAGGATTAGATTTGGGAAACACAGAAAAAAAGCTGGATTTTTCCACTGATTTTTGATAGCCAGATTTGGAATAATATAAAATGGTTTCTGTACTTCCTCTAGCGAATTTTAATAGGAAGGTCAAGAATCTGGCTATTTATTCTTATACCTGCTGTGACCCAAAGTCTCCTGCCAAGGTTTTGAAATCCTTTTGGTCTATGTGTCATTGTCTCACTTGGAAATACCTGTGTCTTTTGGGGTGAGTCACCATTTCATAGTAATGCTTCTCTAGTTACCTCTGACAAATTTAAAATAATAATACTTGATATCTAGTATTGTGTACTTTAGAAGTTTTTTTGATGGAAAAAAGACTAGGTTTAGAGAAGTGAACACAGCAAGTTGCAAGTGATTAGTCATTCATCAAGAACCTGGAGTATAATGAACTCTCAAACACTGATTTATTGAAACAGAAAAATAACACTGTGTAGGAGAGTGTTGTAGAGTTGGCATAGCAGGACTCAAAAATCAAGACTAAATGTGGGCTAGTATTTCTTCCCTATATACCTCCTAATCAGTTATCCCCAGTCTGTGCTTGTGAATGTGGCACAGTAATATCTTGCTTGCTCTGGACCACTTGAGAATCTGCTTATGCATAACAGCCTTTATTTTCGATATATCCTATAGCTACAGAATGTGAATACATGCCAATAACTGCCCTGGGCAAGAGCTAATGCAGATTAGATTTAACATTAGTAAGCAAAGATGGCTTGCACATGTGAAAAAGGAAAATAAAAGAAACCTCAGCAGGAACAATGTAATAGCCTGCTGCATGGCTACAAGAAAGACATGCACAGGCATGTCTATGGATTAGTCAAGCTCCACTTTGTTTTAGTGGGCAGATTATGCAACAGTTGTTTCCCGGGGACATTGCTGATAATGCTGAGGAATTACAAGAGAAACGTTGTTTAAACTTAGCATTGTTAAAGAGATTATATGCACATCAGGTGGCTAGAATGGAAGATAAGAAAGTTTGCCATAGATTAAGTGCCCGTCCTGTCCTGGGCACTGTGCTCTGTGTTTTATACATACGTTGCCCATTTAACTTCCCAGTGGACCTGTGAGATAGTTGTTAGTTTCTCCATTTTAGATTAGAGGAAACTGATACTCAGATAGTTAAGGCACTCGCTTAGTTTGGGAATTAGCTAGTAAGTGGTGGCGAATTTAGGTTATTCTGACCCCAAAGATCACATTTATTCTCGTGATACCACGCAATAAAAACAGAAAGACGTCTTAGATGATTACCGAGCTATATTGAAGTGCGGTATTACTGCTCCCTTGAATGTTATGGTAATGAACATAATTACATTATCATGCAGGTATTTCAAGCATCTGGAGCACTGGTTTTTAAGCCTTAGTTTGGACAAGAATTATAAGAGGGGTGTGTCCAAAGAAGACCTCTAAGCCTTGTCTGAGATCCTCATTCAGAAGATCTGGTGCAGCACCCAGGAATCTCTAGCAAGCACCACATTCTGATGCCCAGGTCTTGTCATTTGTTTTCGAGAAGCTGTCACTGGTGAAGAGATGACTCAGAACTTGGATGAATGTCGCTAATTTTTTTTTTTCTTTTTGGTAAAGTTAAAATATATTCTAAGGTTCCAGCAGGTGGGACAGAGCTCCGGTGATAGTCTGCCCTGTTTGAAAATGAACCCATTCCGTTTCTTTGTCATAGAAGTTTGCCTTCTCAGATAAATGTTATTCTAGCACAGGTTGATGCTATTATCACAATTACTTTAATAATCAGTTTTTTAAAAAATGATTGACCTGATTTTTGAACATATATATTAGAGTGTCCAGGTAGTGCACTTTCATATGGGAAATCTTGAGCAAATTCATAAGGAAGTTATAATTTGTGAGAATCCCAAGGTTATATGCTTAGCATTTCCTGAGGATGAGTTTTCTAAAAGTTTCTTGAACATTTGTTCCTATATTCAAAACTGGAGAATGATAATTTGGGGCCATCGAAGGGAGGGACAGTTGTGAGGAATGGAATTCAATCTACTTTTTCAACCTTTCTCTCCAGCTTTTCTCTATGGAGACCTAAACCACCTCTAAGTGCCTCACCCTTAGAAAACTATTCCTTTCTCTTTCTTCACGTCTTAATTTTCATTGCCTGAGGCTATTCAGCAAGCTGTCCCCTAATTAGAGCGTTGACAGTGAGATGTGAATGACAAAAAGACCTGCCCTTCCCAGTAGGTGTTGACATTCCTGAAATGTTTATTGGACCAAAAGCAATCCCTGCTTCAGAATTCACTCCTGGCTGAGATATTTTTTTATCTGGGGTACTTTCCCCACCTACCGTAGTAAGCCAAATGGCCAGGAAAACACATCAACACACATGAAAACACCAATGAACAAAATTCATGGGATCCATTTTATATTATAGTTTTTTGGCATTACATGACTTAATTTTCTTTACTTCTGTTCCCTCCCTTTCGAGGCGACTCCTCATCCCCTAGCTGCAAGTGAGTCACCCTTAGAGAAAGACTTTTTCTGTAGCTAATTTTTCCAGTTACAGAAAAGAGAGATTTTGGGTATCTGACAGCAATAAGCATTATTTCTGGTTTTCTGTGGCTAACTGGTTTTATGACACTGGGCATGTCAGAGATTGGAACTACAGGTTTTTCTAACCTGTATAAAGTGCTCTAATTCTAGAGTTTTGCTATCCTATGAGTTCCCTTATTCTGTTAGTTTTGAAGCCCTTCCAATCTGAATAATTTCTCCATAAGGCATGTGAAATGTGCAGTTTTACAAAAGCAAGACATCTACAGCTCAAGTGAATTGTTCTAACAGCTAACTTGGTTTTGTGCGTTTTGAATGTGAGTGATTAGTGGACACCACCTTTAACAGGGGGTTGAGAAGAACTGAACATTAACAGAATTGGCAAAATATGAAAATACTTTGTAGAAACCTCAGTTTATGCAGATTGTAGTAAAAATTACTGTAAAATGCTAAGTATTATGTAATGATAATAGAAATCTCACCCGGGCATCAAAGAATGTCATTAAAGTTGTAGACATTTTATTTTTAAAAATATCGATTTCTGCTCACTTTCTAAAATGCTTAAGGCAAAAGGCCAGTCCAAGATTGTGCCTTTGAAGCTGCCCTCTCCATCCCTGCCTTATTCAGGAAGTGACAGGAAAGAAATTGTCATTGCACCTAGAAACATGATAATCTCTTCTCAAGGGCATTGTGAAAATTTGGGATGATGCACAAACTAGCATTACATTTTTTAAAAACCCATTAAAAATAACAACTTAGTTGCTCATAACAAGTGAGCAAGAAGCAATTTAAAAGTTGAGCCCCATGTTACTCTAAATATTTGAGAAAATAAAATGCTGATATTCTTTCTAGCAAAGAAAATGCCCCTTCTGTCATAGTAATTGGTCCAATAAAAATATAGCTATAATTAGACAGTTTTGTTTCCATAGCCAGTTTCTCTTCTTCCCTTCTTGTGGGCACTTTACAGTCACAGATTTGCAAACAAGTTAAAATGCACCATTTTTCGCAAAAAGGTAGCATGTGTGCTCCCCCCTCACCCCCCGTTTTGATTAGGGTAAAAAAATGTGTGTGTGTACATATATATTTTTAATTTATATATATATTTATATGTATGTTAAATATATATTATTCCCTTCATCCTGCAGCTGTTATTAAATGCGTCCAAAGGACGGTACTTACATAGTTCTAACTTCAGTGTGTACACACACATATATGCTCCATTTTTTAAGGAATCTTTTGGATCTTTTTTGTTTCTAAACATTGTTTTTCTTTCTTCTCTTGATTTTCTTTTTCTGAATACTCAGATTCAACAGAAGTGCCAGTTCTCACTTAGAACTCATTGCCAAGGCTGTTGTTTAAAAGAGCAAGTCTAGTCATGGGTACTTTGTTTCCTGTTCTTAAGCATTCTCAAGACAAAAACAAAAACAAAACAAACCTCAAAACAGCACTGCCATAACATTGTGTTAAGAGGAATTTCAGAAGTTAACACATTGTAAGATAAAGTTCACTGGTTAAATTTATTGAAACTAGGTCACTGAGATAAATTGTTGTTTGAAAATTATCTCTGTATTCTTACCTCTGTCGAAAGGACCAGATTAACAATCAGATTGAAGAGGCAGTTTCATTTCTGACTCCAGTCCCTTCCCTTCTAGTTTTTCAACCACAGGGATGAATCACCCCATGTCTATCCCTTCTTGAGACTGGGCAGAGGGGTGTCACTCAAATCCCTCAAGGGGAGTGTCCTGACAGTCTCCATACTGCTGTGGGTAGGAGTTTGGTTTTTCTCTTGTCGGTGACGGTGACAGTAGGCAACAAAGAAAAGATTTCTTGCCATGGTCCTAGGGTCTGAACCTTCCTAGATAGCACTTTATGAACCTGTAGGAGGAAAGGAATCCCATCATGTCAATTACCTCTGATTGTGGGAGGAGTTATGAAAGAGTGATTCTGACTTCATGGTGGGAACAAGTGGCGGACCACCTATCCTGTGTTTGTTAAGGGTAAAGGATAGGAGGAACCCTGCCTCATTCCTTGTACTGTGAGGAGACTAAAGAGTCAAGATAGTCTCAGTGAGTCATGTCCCTAATGATGACAAGGCTGGGATTCACCAAAAGGTTTAAGTTGACTGCTTTGTTCTTCAACAACCTCTGTTCTTCCTGAGCCTCTGAATTCCCCATCTACCTGACCCCAAAGGCACAGGGAGCTCCGTCGTTATTCTGTTCACATGAGAGAAGCTGAAAATTATACAGAGATGGAAGGGCACATATTTGGAATGTGATAGAGCAAATGTTTTATGGGCAGATATTCAAAAGATTTTTAGAAAACATGACAAAAGATAATGTAATGTTTTGGACAATCAAATATCTGCATGATGTAGGGTAAGTGTTAGTACTTTTTAAGTTTTGTATTATCTTAGTCTTGAGCAAGAATGTTTAAAAATAGAAAATAAAAGATTGTGTTTTTCGCTTATTTTGCTGTGACTTCATGATGATTATTCATGATGATTATATAGTTATTATTAACAGCTAAATAATTGAAGAATTCAGTGGAGTTGTCAGACAGGGTCTAGACAACACTGAAATTACTAGACTTGCACTTTTTGTTTTGAAATTATGTCAGTATTAAACTGTAAACAGTGTATCAGAGTAAACTGTAAACAGCAGATCAGAGAAGTAACTATTAATAGACTGAAACCACTGAGATCACAACTTCTTGACAGGCTAAGATCATACTTGGATCACTTATGAATTAATAAAGGGTTACTTATTATATCAAAGTATGGGCTCAAGCCGCGTTTCTACAGCCACTTTATTAGCATAGAAAATCAAACAAACACATTTTTACCATCAAAGAGAGAAGTTTTAAATTCCCAAATTGTTTGAGACAGCGTAAGAATTCACACTTCAGGGTTATCTCTCTGAATTACTTTTATGTGATTCTCGTCAGAGTACTTGAAATTATTTTGGATGCAAACTATGTATATTCTATTGTCTTTCTCCTGTTCATCTCATCATTCATAAAGCTGTTTACTTACCTAGTATCCTATTACGGATATGCAACTTGATTTATCATTTTAATAGTGTAATTATTGATTATTTAAAAATAACTTTTAATGTGGTCTTTTCCCTTTTTAAATAGAAAATTATTTGTTGTTTTTTTTAAATTTCTATTTAAAAACAGGACTAAACTATATACTATGTACTATGTTGTATGCTTTCCAGATATTAGCTCAAGCTAATATCTTCCTAACAGCCTTGTGCGGGGTATGTGATTATCATCACCATTTTACAGATGAAGCAACAAAGACAGAGTCTGAGTAATTTGCCCAAGAGTTGGAGCTGGAACTTAAACCAGGCATTTTGGACACATGCTGCTTTACCACTGTGCTACAGCGTTTTATACAGTTTGTGATCACCTGTCTTGTTAAAACAGATTACTAGTCTGATTCTGTAGGTGTGGGTTAGGCCTGGGGAATTGACACTTCTGGTACATTCCCTCGTGATGCTGATCCAGACACTCTGAGAACCATTGATCTCCCATAATATTGAGGTTATGGGAAATACATAGCTAACCTACCCATGTTGTTTAATCTTCATTATAATAATTGAAAATAAGAGCTTTCTGTGGCTCAGAATGTCTTTTTTTTTTTTTTTTTTAATTACCCCTGGATTGGGGCCCCTGGATAGCTCAGCTCTGGTCATGATCTCCGGAGACTGAGTCCTATGCTAGGTTCTATGCTAGGCATGGGGCCTGCTTAAGATTCTCTCTTTCCCTCTCTGCCTTTTCCCACCCCCTCTCTCTTTCTATAGAAAAAATAATACCCCCAGATTTTATGCTTATCTTATTGTTTTAATATCTATTTTTTATTGAAATAATTTCAAAACTTATCTCACATATTTTAAAAGCCCATTTTGTGAGTTGCTTGTTCATACCTTTGTTTAACAATGCAATATATCTTGAATTTTTTTATCATTGATTTTATTTAAAATTTTAAACTCTGTTATATTTTTGGCAAATATTTTACCCATATACTCTTTGTCTTTAATTATGTTTAAAATTTGCTGGCTGCGCACTTTTTATTTTTATGCAATGAAATCTATGCATCTTCTGTTACTTTTAGGCTGTGATTGTGCTTCTTCATTTGGTAAACATAGGTATTTACCTTATTTTCAAGTACTTGTTACAGTTACTTTAATTCCTTAAACTGTTTGGAATTTATTTTGGTGTGAAGTGAGTCTCTAAACTGATTTTTCTATCTTAATTTGCCTTCTAGTTTTGCCTAAGCCATTCACTAGATAATCTTTCTCACTTAAAAAAAAATTTATTTATTTATTTGAGAGAGAGAGTGTGTGATCCCAACTGAGCACAAGTAGGGGAAGGGGCAATGGGAGAGGGAGAGAGGGGCAGAGAAGTAGACTCCCTGCTGAACATGGAGCCCCACACGGGTCTCAGTCCCAGGACCCTGACGTCATGACCTGAGTCCAGACCAAGAGTCGGAGGTTTAAACTACTGAGCCACCTAGGTGCCCTTCTTTCTCATTTTTATTTGCATAGACTGGGGTCTCTCTGAACTATGTTTTCCATTCCATTCTTGACTTGTTCCTTACCTGTTATCATACTGCTTCAACTCACTTAGCCTTTTCTTGTATTTGAATGTTTGGTAGACTAGGGTACAAATATTTGCTGTATTTGAATATTTTGTTGTATTTGAATCTGCTCCCCTCATTGTTATTTTTTTTTTATATAACTAAGATTATCTTTATAAAGAATCAGACCTCTCTCATTTTTTTTTAAGAAAGCTTTTAAGAAACTTTTTTGGACAACTTAATAAAGATCACTATTTCCTTGGATTTTTCAGAAAAATCTATAAATTCAAAGTTACTCTTAACAATAATTCTTTGGCACTGGGACAGCTGGAGAGTTTCAGACTAAAGGCATCGTGATAGAAGAAAAGTTTCTGAGAATGGTATAAGGACTCAATGTCTCCCAAAAATGGAGACAAATAATTTAATAGAGGCATCAGAATAATCTAATATATATGTATATTTCACTATAAGCTTGCAGAACAATCCACTGATAAAGACCTTTCTAAAGAAAATTTAAAGAAATTAAAAATTAAAGAAAAATATGAGTTAAGGAGGTTAGGAAAACAAAAAGAATATACAATTTTATATTATTGTGAGAAAGGAAAATGTTTCATTGGTGAGTGTTACCATGATTTGGTTAATGTTTAAAATAATATGTCGGCAACCAAAGGCTACTGTACAGGCCACAAGAAAACTGAGTTTGTGGGTTGTTTTTCCAACCTTGAAATGACATCCTGAAATGGCAAGAGGCCCTCTTATCACTGCACTTGTTTGTGAAATTAATATTTGAGCCAGGCCAAGCTCTACGTGGAGTAATCCTGTAAGGACACCTTGCTGAAAGTGAACCTGTGGTTTCTCTTCCTGCCTGATGTCCATTTGGCAGCGACACTCTCGATAATTCCACTGAGCCTTATCCTAGAGTACCATGAATTTGAGATTTACTGACAAAGCGCTATTTTAACCATGCTTTTGGTATAACTTGAACGGTGGTGGATTGGACTAAAATTGTCTCTAACGAGACATTTTACTGCTCTTGCCTCTTCCTGTGATCCCTTTGCACATCCTTCCTATCACACTTCTTTGTTGTTGCTATTTTTTAAGCCAGATTTTTTTTCTTTGTGTTGGTATTATTGTCTCTTCCTGAAAAGAAACAAGATTGCCCTTGACAAAACTGAAAAGGGAAGGTCATGCTGTTTCCCTGTTCTAGCTTGGGAAGAGAGAACATATTATTGAAAAACAAGCCAACATCTTCTTGCCCAAGTCCTTCCTTGCTGGCCTTTCTCTCTTATCTCAACACGATGAGTGCTTTACTCTGGGTTCCCACATGTACCACAGGCTCAAACTTTAGGAGCAATAAAATCAAAATGAGGCTATTATATTTGCTTCTTCACCTGATACACATAAAGTGCTGTATTCTTGTAGGGAGAAAAAAAATACAGAGATATGAAGGTACTAAGGTCACAAAGAGGCTAGGTTTAGGATCTGTGTCTTCCTTTTTTTACCCCTTGTCCACTTTCACCACCTCCAAAATTATCAGTAAACCCAGTTTGTATCTTGCACATAATTTGTGTGCAGTAAATCTTGCTTAAAGCCAGTAAAGGAATTTGGTCTTCCTGGAGGACTACAAACCCTCTTTAACTTGTCATCTCCACATTTCCTTGCCTCTAGTGATTAATGGCTACTTAGCAAGTAAAAATAAGGCTGAAATGAGAAATTTGAAAAAATAAGACATCCTATTTGTAAATCCATGGTAAATCATTTCTGTCTTCTTTTCTTCTGTGTTTCTTAGAAATAATGCCCTTTTTTAGAGGAGGCTTTAAAATTTTCCTTTTTTTTTTTTCAGCAAGAGAATTCTCTGAATAAGTGGAAAATTTAAAGTAGTAAGTTTAGCAAACTTTGACTCTTTTGGTCTTGAGTTAATACGAGTGAGAATTTCAAGAATAATAAGGGTGAAAATTCAGTGTTGAATATATTAGGATTGGGTGAGAAGGGACATCCTCCCTACCCAGTAATTGATAAAACAAAAGTACCAATAAACACAAGGAATACTGTTAAGTCCACACCTTCCCTTGACTTTTCATTATAGCACTTGCCATGCTGGAGGACAAACCCTTATAGGAGGAGGGGTAAGCCCTGATCTCAAGGCTGGAGGATTACTTTATTCCTAGTAGATAAGTAACTTACTACTAGCCCTAAACATACCAAGATAAATCAGACCTCATGGCTAAGATTTGTTCAGTAAACCTATGTTGGAATGTCTTACACTTCACATGAAGCTCTGATTCTGTGTTTGGAAGCAAGTGAAGATAAGCCATATAAGTAAATACCAAGTTTCTGCTGGCTTATAGGAATTTCTTAATTTTCCTGCTTTTGTTAAATATATTCTAGTAATAAAATCAAAGCAAGCAACGATCAGTTCTTTTTGCTTAACACAAACTGTTGCTATCATATTTAAATTAATGAGCGAAAACAAATGAAACAAAAACCAACCTTTATTGATGATAAGTACTATGTGGAAAGCTTTGGACCAAATATTTATGTACGTTACCTAATTTAACCTTTACAGCAGTTTTTGTGGGGATTGTGTTATTTGCATCTGCCTTTTGCAAATGAGTCAACTGAGGCATAAAATGGCTGAGTCACCTCTTTAAGGTCTCACAGTAAATGCTAACACTGGGGATCCCAAATTAGGTCTCTTGTCTTCCCAGAGCTAAACATTTACTTCTGAGGAAATTAATCATTCCATTTCTGCCTCTACTAAACAGTAGTTTTGTGGGTGTTTTCTGTAAGTCATGGTAATAGCTAACATTTTTCATAAACACACTTTATAATCAAATTTGGTATCACAGTAAACATCCCTTACTCTAAGTGGGACACAGAAATGAAAAGTTCCATTACTGATTTCATTATAGTGTCATTTTAACAGGCATGAATATGGCTAAAACTGATTTCTATTTTACCCTGAAATCCCAGGTCAAGAAATTATTGTATTCTAGCCTGGAGAGACACACAAATCTCAACCCACAAAAAAAAAGTAAGCATTTTTAACTTGGGGATCTAGTCTTAAGTTGTTTCAGGAAGTGTAAACAGGGAACTTTTAAAAGAGTCTTTGTGGATACTTGTGCCTATTTTTTTTTCTTTCGTATGGCTTTTTCTTTAATATTTTATGCATTTGAATAACATAAAAACTCTCTAATATTGTTTATACACACATACAAACTATATGTGTGTGTGTGTGTGTGTATCAGTGTGATACTTCCCTTGGTAACTTGCTATAATTATAATGTATATCTCTAATGTGGTAATTGTAATTTTTAACTTGATGTGTCACAATATTAGATATTTGGATAAAATTCTAGCAAGTTCAAAGAACAAACTAAAAATAAGTAAGATTAAGAGAAAATTAAGAAATAAGAAAATTAAGAAATAAGATTAACTTTTATATAAAAATAAACGAGAAATTAAATGTTAATGTAATATTTGTCTATAAAGGATTGCATTTAATTCTTTCTTCAGAATTCTAAAAACTTTACATATACATCTAAGGTTATAATTTGGGACTTTTAATAATTTGAGTGATTTCTTTTCAAGCAAAAAAACACCTTATAAGTTTTTAAGACTTTGACATAATAAGCCTGAATTCCTAAGTATAGGCAGAAAAAGGTATTATTTTTTTCCCCTGAAATGCATCGGAAGCACTTTTTATAAATCGATAGAAAAACCGTCTTTGTAGAAATGCTGGCATTGGAGAGTGGTGCATTTGGTCAGTAAGCAGGGGGTAAGGCTAAAGAATGAGAGAATAAAATGCTATTATAGAGGCGTTGCTATAGGGATACTTTAGGGAGCATGCTGCTAGCTGAGTTGGAAGTTCCCTTGGTGAAAGCTGTGTTTAATGTTGATACTGACTGAATTAGGAGGACAAGTTCCAAAAGTAACTATAATAGGTGGGATATGATAAAAACGAACTTCAAGACTCCTGGTGCGATAAAAGGTACTTTTGTTATTGTTGTCTGTGTATGTGTGTATCTGTGTGCGTGTGTGTGTGCACTTGAGTGTGTGGTGCTTTTTCTTTTAATATAATTCTAGTCTGAATCCCTGGCACAGAAACATTGAGATTGTATAAAATAGATTTTAAAGCAGATCTAAGTTGAAAATTTTTTCTTCTTATTTATCTGAGTTGAACACTAATAGGAGTGAAATGAATAGTTCTGGTCTATGTCTGTGATTCTGGAAAACCTAAAACCAGTATTTACAGTGTAAGCCTGAACAGTGAAAGTTTACCAGAAGTGCTAAGATAAGGTAAGAGCCAACTTTCAGTGTAGGAATCTAGATGATTGATATTTATCTATTCTAAAGAAGAGGTTTCTGAAACCTAAGACTTATCCGTGCATCAGCATCTACCATTTATAACAGAACTTAATATCTCCTCAAGCTAATAAACAAAAATACTCTTGAAATCCAAATCTCCAGTCAAGAATTTGTCACAGTCTGTTAATGGCTTAATTTTCTTTTTACTTCTAGTACTATTGTTTTAAAATTCCAATTTTTAAAGTACATTTACTTATTTCATATCTTCATCTGAATGTAATGAAATTATTTCATCTTATTTTATTTTCAGACCTTTATAAAATGTAAGGATGAAAAGAAAAATAAAATAAAACAGAATAAAATAAAATAAAATGTGAGGACGACTTACCTCTATGCTTAGATAGAAGATGGTACCCAAATGCATTTCAGTTTGCCTCTGGGGTCACAACAACTTTTTTTTTTAGTGATGAGACCTCCAAACATAATTGGCTGAGAAATTTTTCTTACTAAGAAGCAATCATAGATACAATAGCAAGTCTTATGCTAATGTTTGGCTACATGGAATATCCTAATAACAACAAGTTTGTTCTTAACCTAGACTCCGGTGATTCCCAAAGTTTTATATAAAGGGTACCATGTATTCTTATAGCTCATTGGTATTTGGAATCTGGTGTTCGGTTATATATGAAAACACCAAAATCTTATGTTTATTTATATACATTTATCAAACTGTATGTGTTTCCTTGATTTAAATCTTTATATAATTACAAGTAATGTTTAAGTAATTCTGATTTTTCTGAATTTCCATGAAATATTTTAGTTGAAATAATGTACTTACCTACATTTACACCAATTTAAAATACTGGGAGGTGAGGGCGGAGAAAGGGAACAGAAAACCTCTTCTACTCTTCTCAAGGATATAACAGAAAAAACCACATAAGAACCGTATAATATATTTTGTAATTAATATGATTATTATAACTATATTAATGTAACATATTACATATTATACATTATTATATATGATATCATCTATATAGTTTATTTATTATATATTCTTTCTCTAAGGATATGATTAAAATAGTTATATTACTATTTATAATAGCTTCTTTTTAAATTGGGAGATTCTTTATACTGCTTGTTACCACTTCCTAAGATTTCTCATCATATTGTCCCCTTACCTACTTGGGCATATATGGAGGTCCAAGTCTTTTTTCTCGATGTCTTAAAGTCAGTTACCTTCAGGTAATCCGAGAAGTAACTGGTCTAAGAAAATTGAGTAAAACTGGGAAATTTAAGTCTCACTCCAAAACACGCAAGTTAAAACATTTTCTTAGAGCATTGGTTAAAGAGAACACATTTTGGGCCCAGGTCCTGCCTGCAGGTCAGTGTTGGACCCTCCATTTCTTATTTGCATAGGCTCCTGGTCATGCCTACAGGTCAGTGTTGGACCCTCCATTTCTTATTTGCATAGGCTCCTGGTCACGCCTACAGGTCAGTGTTGGACCCTCCATTTCTTATTTGCATAGGCTCCTGGCTGAGCTGGGAGGAGCTAGAAGAGCAGCATCACCTACAGGGGAAAGAATCTGACAGGATGGATGGTAATATGGAGGCCAGACAGAGGGCAGGACTAGCCAGTGGTTGCTGGAGATGTCTGGTTAGAGAAATAGAAAGGTACTTCATATAGGAAGGCCCAGAAGGCCAAAAGGCAGAACCAAGCTCAGTTGGTTGGATTGAGAAAGTGTATGGATTAGTGAGAAAGCATTCAAACTGGTAGGACTAAATCATCTGGGTGATTTGGAGAACCTGTTTAATGACTTTCTCATCAGAGGTGTGACCCTGCCCCTTTCTTTGCAATATCCTCGTTGTGGTGGATGCAGCTCAAGCTGTGGGATGCGGTGCAAGTCCCGTCCTTCAGTCCTGGGGCTCTCATTCCCCCAGCCACCTGCTGGAGGCTCACCGCTAAACCCCTCCCAGGATATGTCCTCAGCTCAAGGGATCAGCCTCATCCTAGTTATACCCCTCCCCAGGTCAGCCCATATCCAGTGAGTGGTCAGTGCCTAGGTATAAAGCCCTGGCTCCTTGCCTCAATTTAGGACATCTCTGAAGAGATTCCAGCTTCAGAGACGTAACTTCATCTCAGTTCAACATCTCTGTCTGCCCAATGCTGCTTCCCTCACACCCTTAAAAATATTGTTTCTGAGAGCACATGCCCGAACACCCTCCTGCTAACAAAATTTCTTCACTTGATCTTAGCCAAAAGGCCGAGGAGCGATGTTAACAAAATTTCTTCTAGAGTTGGTTTCCCCGTTGGCCTGACCTGTGACACCCGATAACACGGAGGCAGATACAAATATAGAGATGAAGAATAAAGAGGTGGGAAAGGTTGGAAAACTGAAGACAACAGGTCAAGGTATCACTGGGGAGAAGCAGCCTTGTAGCTTGTAGCTCAGGAAGATGGTACATGACCTAGCTTGGAGGCACTCTATCTATTGTCTAGATTCTAGTGAATTAGTTGCTAATATGGTGCAGGGGGACAAGGATTCAGACTAACTTGTTTGGCTTAGACACTCATTTGCTGAGACAATTTATTTATGAAACTTGGTTGTTTTATCTGTGAGTTGGGTAGAGTATCACTGTTGAGTATCTCTAGGGTTTGGTAACAATCAGGTGGTATAAATAAAACTATTCTAGAAACCACAATGGGCAATTGGAGGTGCAAGTAGAGTGAAGTGATTGAAGCCACAAGCTTGGGAAAGACACAGAGCTGTGCTATGCCACTGAGTGTCTTTGTCACCAGAAGCAAGTTGATGAACCTTGTTAGCCCATTTTTTGCAGGTAAAATCCAGGTGAGGGGATATTTTCTCTCAGGGTTGTTGCCAAGTTTAAATTAGATAATATATATAAATGAACATACATACTATTTTGCCTGCCACGTGATACTTTCTAAATAGATGATAGCTGTTGTTACTATTATTTTAAAAGCTTAAGATACTATATTAATCCTAAGTACATGCAGTACATGTGTAATGTATTTATATTTTTTACATTTTACATTTACATAATTTACAATTATGTGTAATTACATACATTACACATAAGCTTGACCACGTGAAGAAGTTCCTTTGTGACACTCACCAGCTATTGTCTCATGTGGAAGCCTCTGCAGTTGGCACAGTGGTCACAGCTTCTATGATCCAGCAGATTGTCGTTTATGACCAAGGTCACTGCTGTCACTCCACTCCTGAAGCAACCAAAAACTGAATACCGTCTGGGGCTCTGTTTGTGATTGCACACAGAACGCAGGTTTTCCAAGTGGCTAACTGAACATTATGAGCCAGGGTTGACTATGTTTGAGATTGGAATTTCTGGCATTTCCTCCTCAAACTTTGTGATCTGATCTTTTTTTTTTTCACTTTTACTTTTTTCAGCTTTTATTATTATTTTTTAAGATTTTATTTATTTATTTATTTATTTGACAGAGAGAGGAATCACAAGTAGGCAGAGAGGCGGGGGAAGGGTGGGGAAGCAGGCTCCCCACTGAGCAGAGAGCCCGATGTGGGGCTTGATCCCACGACCCTGAGATCATGACCTGACCCAAAGGCAGAGGCTTAAACCACTGAGCCACCCAGGCGCCCCCCAGCTTTTATTACTTTGCTTCCTTTTCAAATTCAGGAATTTCACTGTTAGAACTGTAGCTCTCTTTCCTTCTGAAGAGGACATGAAGTATAAAATAGTATACAATAGTGAAATTGTGTCAAATTATTGTATTTTGTGTTCAGATATTGATAAAAATAATGAAGAGGGAGAAAAAGAAATTTAGATCACAGGTCGAGACTAAGAAATAATATTAGCAGTAATTTAAAATACAAAATCCCCAAAGGTGGGATTGTAATCCTAAACCTGCTTAAGACAAAGGGTAGTAATTTAGTGAGAAAAACAAAACAAAACAACACAACTGAACTCTGAAGGTCCTAGCTAGAAAAAGTCATATTTATTTGAAAGAACTATATGTTTGTTGGGGTTTTTTGTTTTTATTTTTATTTATTTGTCAGAGAGAAAGAGAGAATAGGCAAAAGGAGCAGCAGGCAGAGGGAGAAGCAGGCTCCCTGTTCATAGGCAGGAGCCCTATGCAGGAAGGACTATGATCCCAGGACCGGGACTCAATTCCAGGACCATGGGATCATGACCTGAGCCAAAGACAGATGGTTAGCCGACTGAGCCACCCAGGCGCCCCTGAAAGAGCTATTTTTTTTAAAAAAATTGCATCTAAATATCAAACATAAAATATGTGAACACTGTGATCAACTACTCTCTGTTCTCCCTCCCTACCCAAAACAAAACACTGTATTTTGATTGATTGAGATTCTAGTGTTGAAGTACAATTTAATGTTTAAATAAAATGGTTGTATGAAGATGGTATTTTACAGCATTTTCTAATACTAACTTTCCTTCTGCTGTACTCGTATTGCTAAGCACTCACAACAGGAAAAGATTTCAATGTTGTGGTACTTTCCTTGCAAAATCAGGAGATGTCCCACTTTTTTACAATTATGGAGCTACGTGCGGCTAAGTTCATCCAGCACCACCTTGAAACTTTTCTAAAGGTTTCTGTGCTAATTGGAAGTAATCCTTCGAGGAGATCAGCTCTTCTCACTTTTTTATATATCAAGTGACTTTATTAAAAAAAAAAAATTAGTTGTGGGGCACCTGGGTGGCTCAGTGGGTTAAACCTCTGCCTTCGGCTCGGGTCATGATCTCAGGGTTCTGGGATCGAGCCCCGCATCGGGCTCTCTGCTCGTCAGGGAGCCTGCTTCCTCCTCTCTCTCTGCCTGCCTCTCTGCCTGCTTGTGATCTTTGTCTGTCAAATAAATAAATAAAATCTTAAAAAAAAAAAGATTAAAAAAAATTAGTTGTAAAAGCAACATTTTCCACATAGTTCCTATGCAAGCAAACGGTAAGGGTTGGCTTTCACTTTTTCTACTGTTTAAGTTGCCTTTAATTTCATAGCTGTGGTCTCTTTTTCTTTATTCCACTCACATATTCCAAGTCATTGTCCTTTGTGCTGCATGCACAGAACCTGGGCTGTGGTGCTTCTTAATGAGTCCTGTTATCCCTTCTGGAGTGTATGAAACCACACCAGCCTCTCAGAGTGTGTCCACAGCCAGCCAGAGTAGGGTGTCCTCTCACAGTAGGGATGCAATGATATTCATTAAATAAGTGATTCAAATAGCAAGTGAATTTGGTGGTAATTAGGTTAAACTAAGACTCAGATTTTTAGTGAGATGTTACTAAATTTTGCAAGAGTAACTTTAATGAAACAGGGCTTTTTAAATCTGGTCATTGGTTTCACTTAAAGAAATGCAATTCCAGTTCTAAAAATCTTAAAAGCAATATGTCTTTACTGACATTTGCTTACAAAAAATTGAAGCAATGATCAGAGCACTCAACAGAGGCAAAACTCCCTACAAATTCACTTTACTCCATCTTTTTCCTCAAGCCCACTCCTCTGATAGCTGTTGATCTTCTCCTCTCCTCTTCCCCTCTGTCCTCCTCAGGGGACATATGGAGAATAACTTTGGGTGTCCTTGTTCCTTGCCACACTTTTCTCCTTGACTCATCTGATCAGAACATCAAAGGTCCAGGAAATGGACCCAACCAAGCTAGCTGAGAAACCTATTGCAGAAGATAGAGTAATGGGGAAAGAAAAGAAAGATTACTTGTGCATCTATCATACAAGTAAATGCATTTGTTGTAGTTAGCTATCGCTGTGTAACAAACCACTCCAAACTTAAAATAATTATAACTCATCATTTTTCATAATCTGTGGGTTGGTTCACTAGCTCACAGTTAAATATGGATGATTTCCTAAGGACATATATATAATACAATGTGACAGGCAGTGATTTAGTCTCTTGGGATAGAATGATGGAGAAAGTGCTTTCTTGCTATGAGGCATTTGTGATCATGTATGTATGCGGGTGTGGGAGAGAAGAGGTAAGAGATGCATCAACCCTGAATCCTTGGGTCTCAGTTTTCCGGCTTCATCTGGGATGAGTTATCTGAAGGACTGGCTGAACTAGGTCCTAAATAACCTCACCCATGTATCTGGCAGTTGGCTCTGGCTATACAATAGGGCATCTCAGCTCTTCTCCACATGGACTCTTGTCCTCCCATATAGACTGCTTTCCTTACATGGTAGTTTTAAGACAGAAATCCAAGACAGCCAAAATAGAAAGTACAAAACTTCTTAAGGCCTAGAATCAGATGAAGTCATTTCTGCTGTGCTGTTGATGAAAGCAAGGATAATACAAGATCAGATTCAAGGAGGGGGGAATCAGTTCTACTCTTTGATGAGAGAAAGAACAAAGTCACATTGCAAAAGAGGATGGGACCAGAGAATTTTGTGGCCACAATTTAAAATTTGTTCTCTGGTCATTATTATTTCTATTCTTTCTACATCCAAATACATTTACCTCCCCTCAAGACATTGGAAATCTCATCCAATGATGTCGACAAGCTCCAAATCCAGTCTCATGTGATCTGCATTTGGTCCACATACAAATGAGCCTCCTCAGGTATAATTCTTCCCAATATGCAGGCCTATAAACTAAAAAGAAAAGTGGGTGCATCCTATTCATCCAATATGCAATGATGAGATGGGTCAGAGCATTGCACTAGATGCCTCTGTTCATGGAAAAGAAAGAGATAATAGTCATGGTCTGAAATAGTTCTGAAATCCAGCTAGGCACACCCTAACTCTAACCCTTTAATCTGGGGGCCAGAGGTATTCCCTGTCTTTTTATAAGAAGTGGCTTGTGTTATGGCTGATGGTTTTCTCAGCCATCTTCCTAATCATATAAAGTTGTGGTTCCAAAGTCTTGTCTTCGTTTTGAACTGTTTTCTCCCCTTAGTGCAAAGTGGTGGTGTTTTACTTTAAAGATTTGTTGACTTGGGGTGCCTGGGTCGCTCAGTTGGTTGAACATTCGACTCGATTTCGGCTCAGGTCATGATCTCAGAGTTGTGAGATGGAGCCTGCATTGCGTCCTGTGCTTAGCATGGAGCCTGCGTGTCCCTCTCCCTCCCTCCTCTTACACTCGCTTTCTCTCTGTCTCTCAAACATGTGAAGTCTAACAGATTTGTTGACTTCCTAAAAACTTGCTTGAAGCTCATTCTGTGCCACTCAAATCCAAAATTCATTTTTTAAAGATTTGTTTATGTATTTATTTGAGAGAGGGTGTGTGTGTGCAATCAGGAGAGGGCTGGGCAGAAGGAGAGGGAGAGAATCTCCAGCAGACTCCCCACTGAGTGCAGAGCCCAACACTGGGCTCAGTTTCATGACCCTGCTATCATGACCTGAGCTGAAATCAAGAATCCAGCGCTTAACTGACCGAGCCACCCAAGAGCCCCTCAAATCCAAAATTTAAAAAAAAATTTTGGACCACAGGTGAGGGTGCTGTGGGCAATGCCCTTATGATTCTCAGAAGCTGGCTTATCTAGTTGAGAAGGTCAAGTCCATGCTAACTTTAATCTTTCTGAGTTCTTAAAAATGGGTCTTACATTAAAACCTGATTGATAAGAATGTGAATTGTTTTAACCTCTGAGAAAGGTAATTTAGTAAAGTTGGTCAAAATTTAAAATATACATATTTTTTAACTCAACAATTAAAGTTCTAGTGATTTATCCTGAAAAAAAAAAATGGGTCTTACAGTCGCACTCATGATTTATTGTTATGCTGAAGCTACTTTTTACTTTGCAAATATTTTTCCAGGAAAGACTGGGGATGGAAATTTTGTAATCCAACACAAATGAGAAAATGCCTTCTTTGGTTCATCTTTCTGTCTTCTAGTACCTCATAAGAAGGCAGTTGATGTTTCAGCCTTCTGCAAGGAAGGCAGTTGATGCTCTCAGCCTTCTCTCTAGCCAAATGCACAAGGTCAAGTTACTGCAGATGACAGGATATATAATACATAAAATATATGTGGCTCTCCTGATCTCCGAGAGCAGTGTGCCAGCCTCCTTTCGGTCTCTGTCAACAGTCTGTGTCCTTCCAGCCTCATTCCTACCTGTTCCCAAAGCAATACCACATGTTGTAGATTTTTGCTAAAGCACCACTATATTCCCAATAGCAGTTTCTGTTTCCCTTAGTTTTTGCTAAACCACCACCAAAACTTAGTGGCTTAAAGCAGTAACACATTATGGTTTCTCATGTTCTGTGGGTAGGCTGGGTGTTTCCTCTGTTGGCTGTGCCTGAGCTCATTTACATGGATGCATTTAGCTAGAGAATCAGCAGTACTATTAAGTCCACTGACTTGGAGGTCTGACAGTTGGTGCTGGCTGTCACCTGCCTCAGTTCTCTTCAACGTGTATTTTTCCCTCTGGGATGCTGGCTCAGTTTCCTCGTGTGAGGTCTCGGGGCAGAGTTCAGAGAGAGCCAAAATGGTGCCTCAAGACTTTTCAAGGACCTACCTCAGAAGTCATATAAAATCATGTCAGCCACATTATTGGTCAAAGCAAGTCTTAAGGCCAATCTAGATTCAAGGGATGGGGAAATCCATTCTAGGTGTTGATAGGAGGCTCAACAAAATCAGATTGCAAAGGGTGTCATGACCAGGATAAGAGGAGTTTGCCTACATATTTCATAATCAGCCACAGCCTGGTTCTGAAATTTTTTTATTTACATGTTTAACTTACAGATTTACACATTGGGTAATTATAAACTCAATTTCATTATGTTGAAATAGTCAGTATACCATAGACCCTATCCATGTATGACAAAGTTAGTGATGATTTTAATAACCATAGATCTACAATACGGACCATATAATTCTGAACCCAAAACCAATAATCTGATGGAGGCCATCTCACGGTGGCTATTATTCAGTTAATAATGATTATGTTGTCACCCTATGTTTTTGTTGTTTTTTCTTCGTAGCCATGTTATTTGGTTGTGTCAAAAAGTTCAATTTATGTTGTACTTTAAAATTTCTTTCCAACTTTTTACTGAGGTGAATTCATCTGCTTTGGAAATAATGAGGAAACCTTATTAAATATAACTAGGAAATTATGATTTTAAACCTTTGTTTTAAACTAGCATTTATATTTCAGGTAACTAAAATCTATAAGACTTTTATTTAAGCCATCATTGTCGTTAAAGCACCTAAAGAAGAAAATGATAATCTGCACACACAAAAAATGTTAATCATAACCTATTGCAAGCTACCAATGTATCCATATGTGATACACAAATATTTTTATAAAAGAGAGCAATTTCAGACTTAACAATTATATTTACTTATTCAAACAGTCTTGTTGGTATTTTTATATTAATGTGACATTGATTAAGGATGGGTATA
This sequence comes from Mellivora capensis, assembly GCA_004024625.1. Classification (NCBI taxonomy): domain Eukaryota; kingdom Metazoa; phylum Chordata; class Mammalia; order Carnivora; family Mustelidae; genus Mellivora; species Mellivora capensis. The sequence goes on from PISX010017447.1 coordinate 25,503, forward strand.
ACCAGGAATTCAGTATTTTTTTTTTAAGATTTTATTTATTTGACAGATCACAAGCAGGCAGAGAGGCAGGCAGAGAGAGAGGAGGAAGCAGGCTCCCCGCTGAGCAGAGAGCCCGATGCGGGGCTCGATCCCAGGACCCTGGGATCATGACCTGAGCCGAAGGCAGAGGCTTTAACCCACTGAGCCACCCAGGCGCCCCAGGAATTCAGTATTTTGATCTTTATGATTGTTCATGATTCTGATAAAAATATACAACTTTATGTGCATGCCCATTTGTGAAGTGCTCTAGCTCTCAGAAATAAGTTCTTATAGAAGATTTGTTAAATATATTGAAATATGTCAACTTCAATTATTGTTAGTATTTTTAAAAACACCATTTGTTAGGGGGCACCTGGGTGGCTCCATTTGTTAAGCTTCTGCCTTCAGCTCAGGTCATGATCCTGGGGCCAGGGCCCTAAGTTGAGCTCTCTGCTCTCTTTCTGCCCCTCTCCTTCTGCCCCTCCCCCACCATTTGTGCTCGCATGCTCTCTCGCTCTCTCGCTCTCTCTCAAATAAATAAATGAAATCTTTGAAACAAACAAACAAAAATCCACCATCTGTGAGAAGGACATTGGCATGTATTTTAACTTTTTAAAATTTAGTAACGCTATTTAAAATCTAATGAACATAGGGCTCACTTTCACAGTTTTACGTATTACATATGGTAAAATGAAAATACAGTTAACACGTTTGTAGGCAGCAAAATTTTCATGACTGATTGCAAAGGCTCAAAATAATCCGGGCCATTTTTTACTGGTCTCTTTGCTTGTAGGTATGTATGTAAGTCACTTGTGCAAAATCAGCAAGTCACTGTTACTATGACTCATCAGGAGAAAAACCGTTGACTCTACTCAGGTGTGACAGCTTGTTATGGTCCAATTTAATCACTGTTGCTAAACTGGGCTTCATTTTTGCATGTGTCATGATCTTATCCTGAAATAGCAAAATACTTTAAAAATATATAACAGGACAAAGAAATAGAGAAATTGAATGTCAGAGCCAGCTCCCTTCATCTTTCACTCATTTCTAGAGAGGGATAGTGCCTAGGAATTTTGGGATTATTTCTTAGGACATTACCCAGGGCCATGCTTGTACAATAGCCTTCCTATATAGACCTCTCTTAAGGCCTAATGACTTCCAACTCCTGAGGTCTGTTGGACCAACTGCCTTTGAGATGGAACCAGTGTTGGAGACCTCAAGGGTGAAGGACTTAATTTCCATAACTAGTTTTATTATTTCTTGTTGTTTTTGTAATGTTGTTGTTTGCTTTTTTGTTTGTTGTTTTTTATTCACACAGTCTGGCCTTTAGAAAGAAATCAAGATTCAAGTTTAGAGGGGAGGAGAGTTTGAGCTGCTTATGCCTAGTAATACCTGGATCAAAACCTGGCCTTAAGTTGGAGTCTGTTACAGGTTCTTATCTGTGGAGCACCCACCTCCTAATCTCGCTTCAGAATTCTCACCTCTCCTCTGCGCTGATGCTACCATCTTGCCCAGATGTTTCATGATGCATGTGCAATGCATCTGGAGCCTGCTGCTTTTCTTTCCTTCTTTGATGAGAGACATAATTATGCAGTTACCTGTGATAAAAATCTAGAAGGCACCCTTAGCTCCTGTCTGTCCACTTCTAATAGTTACCGTGCAGCCATCTCATGCACCTCGTCCCTCTTGGCACATTTTGAGAACAGAATACATCACCTTTAACATGTGTTCTGCTAGTATATTCCCAAATATCCTACCTACTCCCAGCTTCTTCTCCCTTCAGTTAAGCCTCTACGTTAAGCCTCTACACTGCCATTGTAGTATATATTTTCTGTGTCTCAGGTCTCATATGGTCATTTCCAAAACTGTTGATGGCTTCCCATTGTCCATAGATAAAGACCAAACTCTGGCATGCTATTCAAAGACTTTAATAACCTGATTGTTACCTGTGTTCCAGGCTTACTTACTTGTTAACCCTTCTTAAGCCCACTCTACTTTATAATCCAGCTGTAATAGATTTTTACTGTCACTTTAATATATAATGCCATGCTTTTAAAAGACTGCCTCTTTCTCCTAAAAGTTTCTCTACTTGCAAATTTCTACTTACCCGCTGATGTTTGATGTAATGGCACCTCCTTTTTTAGCTTCTCTGAATCTTCCAGCCTGTTCCATTGCCCTATAAAAGAATTACTTGCTTGTGTATTTATATTCCCTCAACATTTTATATGTTCCTCTGTTACAGTAGTTGACACATTGCTTTGAGACATTGTTTACATACTTGTCCCTTCCATGTAATACCAGTTCCTTAGAACAGCACTTGTTCTCTAGTTTCTAGCACTTCCTTAGCAAATGCATCCATTCATTTCTTCATTAAGCATCTCCTAAGCCATAATGACTAAGGCAGTGATGGTAAGTCAGACACTGTCCATGCCGTCTCATCTAAAACTTAGATTCTAGTGGGGGAAATGAACAGGCATCCAGAAGATGATGGTTTCTTCACTTAGATTGATCTTGATTGAGATATTTGGGAAACAAAACCAACAACAATTCCTTATGAATTTGTTGTGTAGGATGGATAAGTAAAGATCCAAGAATGACTTCCAACTGACTGGCTTAAGAAGTAGGTGGATTTTAGTTTGCATTAATAGAAATTACAGATTAAGATTTATAAACAGTATTAACTTCTTATTCTCTGTGATTCCTAGAACTGGAGATCTAAGTTTACGTGTATGATGTAGACAGACTTCTCTGTGTTTACAGCTAACATATATGTTCAGCTAAATGTCTTAATGAATTATTCTTTTTATAATTTTAGTGGAAATATTTAGCATGCATACATATGAACACTTGGTAAGAGCATATCATGTTGTTCTGAAAAGTGGAAGATAGAAAAATCACTATAAGATTAACAGCTAAATACACTTACATAGTGCTTCTTCAAATATAACTATGTATTCACAAGAACTGTAAACCTATATCATGGAGGTTAAGTCAGTTTTTCTTCAACGGTTTTATAAGGCAGTACTATTTATTGTTCATAATGTTTTAATGCAATGTGGTAGACATTCATTTCATGTTTTATATTACTTCCATGACTTAAACATTTTATGCTATTGATATCAGATTTAATTATCAAATTCTGGGCTAAATTATTTAGACTTTTGTATCTAAAAATAAATATTTGCTGACACAATGTTTTAGGAATTTTTCTTTATTTGGAGATTATAGTAAGTAAAATAAGAAAATATTTACTTAGAATTCCATTGGCTGTGTAGATTGCTAGGACTTATAAACTCTGCTTTTGTAGAGTGAAAGGAAACATGCAGAAAATTTGACACTTAGACATGTACAATGAACACTACAAAAAATCCATAATTTGAACTTTCTAAAAAAAAGGCCTTTAGCAAAGTTTAAATATAAACTCAAAGATTTGCCATCAGATAAAACTTTTATAATAGCAGTATTGTTTCTTTAAAGGTGGGAGTAGTAAAAATATCACAACCTGATATCAGGAAGTAATATCAATATAGATTATTACCTAAATTTAAGACTTATACACTAACACCATGCTAATTTAAATTTTTAAAACATTGATATCTTATAACATTAATAAAATTGTGCATGATCTCAAATTGAGTTTAAGATTTTATATATATTCTAACTGTACCTATAGTCTATTTTAAGCTTAAAATTGGACTTTATATTTTATAGAAGTTCTGAATTCTCTCAAATCTAGCTTGACTAGTTAAGATTATTCTGCTGCTAATTGACTTTATTTATAGAACCTAAGGATTTTAAGGTCGAACTCCAATTGATTTAACTATGAATTTATCATTTTAATATGATTAATATTTGATATGACTAATATAGTAATTTCTGTGCATCCTTGGGCAGTAGTATAATAGTGTAAGAACCTGACTCATGGAGATATACACTTGGCTCTGCCACTAGGTGGCTTTGGTAAAAATGCTTAACTTATAGGTACGTACGTGCCTTGGTTTTCTTATTTGTAAAATGGCATAATTGTTCGGGGCACTTGGGTGGCTGCGTGGGTTAAAGCCTCTGCCTTCAGCTCAGGTCATGATCCCAGGGTTCTGGGATGGAGCCCCACATCGGGCTCTCTGCTCAGCGGGGAGCCTTCCTCTTTCTCTGCCTGCCTCTCTGCCTACTTGTGATCTGTCAAATAAATAAATAAAATCTTTAAAAAAAATGGTATAATAGTTCTTGCTTGAAGATTTGTTACAAGAATTATATGAGTTTATAAGTATATATTACATATGATAGGTAATAACTGGTTTAATTAAAATATAATAGGATCTATATAGAGACATAGAGATAGAGATTTCCATGCCTGAGTATACCTGAAACTAATATAACACTATATGTTAATTATACTAGAACTAGAAATTAAATAAATAAATAAATAAAATAAGATAAAGAATGGTTCAGAAGAACAAACAGAACCCTGAATGCGCTTGTGCCTTGGGCAGTTAAGTGTCTGCCTTCTGCTCCGGTCATGATCCCAGGATTCTGGGATTGAGTCCCACACTGGGCTCCCTGCTCAGTGGGGAGTCTGCTTCTCCCTCTACCCCTCGCCCCTGCCTGTGATCTCTCCCTCTCTCAAATAAGTAAATAAATCTTAAAAATAAAAGAAAAGAATAAACAGTACATTGACTTTGCCAGGAATATTTCTGCAGGGAAAGAAGACATTAATAATTTTGATGAGGGATGATTGCATACACATAGATTCATCCAGAGTTTTTGCTTGCTGAGCCATTTCAAACTGACCAGTCAATAATTACTTTGATTCTCTGGGGAAATAACACTACTAGAAATAATTAAATGCATTTGGAACCAGAAGTTAAATGTGCATTATCACTTCCCTATACTGCAATACTGCAAATAAAAACACTTGAGAACATTATGAGTCATATTATGTGAGAGCACAGAATTTCTATATTATAGGAGACAGTAGGCTGCTTTTGTGCTTAATTGTTTCACTTAGCATTTGCCAAAATGATCACATTTTTGATATAATAAATTTTTTCTTCATTTTTTTCCTTTATATCCTTCCTTGGTCATAAAAACATACAAAATGGAGTGATATTTTTCAAATTTGTAACCAAAGCATGTCATTTTAGTATTTTAAAACTTACTGTCTGTAATTTCTAATAAATTACACATTTTCCTCTATATTTAGTTGTCATCTAATCCTCAGTGTAACAGGGCATTCATATCATGAAAGGTCTAAAAATAAATATTTTGGGTACAGTCAGTCATATCAGATAATTCAAAGGAAGATATGTAATCCAAAAAAATTAATAGAGCAAATTAAATTATTAGAATTTAGCTTTCAGCAAAGTTTGACACAATATTTTCAGGGGTCTGTCCCATTCTAATACCTATTTTCTTTTTCTGAGAACACAGAGAAGATGTATTTCCAGCTTCTTTTGTAGTTCAATTTGGTATTTTATCTGGGTTTTCCAAAAAGATATACATAGAAATCTATCTGCTTTCAAACTCAGCCCTTCACACATCCCATATCATTCTTAAATTCTTTGAAAATAAAAAAAAGAACAAAAATAAATATCTGTGCCTAGTACATTGCCTTTTAGTATACTGGTTTGTTTTTGTATGTACTTGAAAGTTTAAAAGCATATGCTTAAAGTACATTAGAAGTAATGGCATTCTGTAAATTCTATGGGTATATCTAAAATTTCTCTAAATTAAAATGTTTTGTTATTAAGTTTCCTCATTCCTTCATTGAACAGTATTTTTTTGGTCATATTTGTAGGCATTGGGAGCAAAGTTCCCTCCTAGGGCTCATATTGTCACAGGCAGTGAGATGTTCTCTGCTGAAGCCCAGGAGAGGTCCCCTTCGGGGATGTAGATCTGATCACCATCCCTGAAAGGGTGAGGAGTTGAAATGATGTCTTTCTTCGGCTGTGTTCCTCACAACATCTGGTCTTGTGTTTTACAGACAGTTGATACTTGGTATATGCTGGTAGAATTAACAGATCTCATCCTTCCTTCAAAGATGTTAAACTGGCTCCTTGCTCTCTGAACTTCCTATCTTTAATGGCTCTGATTAAAGCCTTTCTGGACCCTATCTCCTCCCCTCCATTGGTTTTCTTCTGTTTCATAAGAAATTACAACAAACTTAACAAGTTAAAATAATTTTCAGCGGTGCCTGGGTGGCTCGGTTGGTTAAGCAGCAGACTCTTGCTTTCAGCTCAGGTCATGATCTCAGGGTTGTAAGGTTGAGGCCCGAGTTGGGCTCCACGTTGGGTGTGGAGCCTGCTTAAAGATTCTCTCTCTCCCTCTGCACCACCCTACCACGTTATCTTCCCATCTCTTAAAAAGAAAAAAAAGAAACCAACCAAAATACAAAACAAAACAAAACAAACAAAAAAACCCAAAACCCCCAAAAAAACAAAAAACAGTTTTCATTTGTTATTCTCAAACTTTTGTGGGTCAGGAGACAATGCACAACTTAGATGGATTCTCTGCTCAGGCTCACATAAGTCCGCAGTTAAGTAGACAAGCCCATAATATCAGCTGCGTTGCACTTTTGTCCAGAGGCTAAAACGGGGAAGAATGCACTTTCAAACTCCTTTGGGTTGTTCGCAGAGTTCGTTTCCTTGTGGTTGTGTGACTGAGGGCCCCAGCTTCTTTCTGGCTTTTGGCTGGAGACCACCCTTCTCTAAAAGCATCTCCCTCTTCCCTGCCACGTGACCCTCTCCATGGGCAGTTTACAACACGGCTATTTGCTTCTTCAAAGCCAGAAGGAGAATCTCTCACTCCAGTCAGCTAAGATGGAATCTAATGTAAAGTAACACCATTATAGGTAGGACATGCATCCTCTTTGCCACGGTCTATTGATCAGAAACAAGTCACAGGTACTGCTGGTAGTCTACTTACACAAAGGTGTGGACTTCAAGAGGTGGTGGGATCTTTGGAGGTCATGTAATCTGGGTGAAGTCCCTGTAACGCCTCACATACACAGCTCTATCTTCTTACGTTACTGTACAGCCCTCTACTATACATATGCCTTTGCTTGTCTGTCTCTACTTCTAGATTTTTCATGGCAAAGACATTGCCCTGTTGTTTTCTATCTATCTCTGCATCTAACCTAAAACTTGGCACTTAGTTGGTCTCAGTGAACTTTTTCCAAACAGCTTTATTGAGGTATCGTTGTATAGGAGCTTTCAATGAGTGAGTGAAGGTTAACATACGGCTAATATATTGAAAATTTTGAAGCATTTTCTGATAATGTTTAAAGAATTAGTCAAATTGGAGTTTTTACTGGCACTTCCTTCAAGACAACAATTGGCAAAATGGTTTAGAAGATAAAATAATATTCTGATTACTTCTAGACTGTGTAACCCAATGTCTTTTAGGATACAACTTTATGATACACTGTGTCATCTAACTAGATTTGTTTTCTTTTTTTTTTCCTTCTAGATGAGCAAGAGATAGTACAAAAACGTACTTTCACAAAATGGATCAATTCTCATCTGGCCAAGGTAAAGGAAACAACCTAGACTTCTATATTTTCTTCTTTGGAGCCAATAAATCATTAAATGCCAAGTGTAATAAAGGAACACTGTTGGCACTCTTGTCACTAATACTAATCAATGATATTGGAAGTTCTATCAGTTTAACTCTTGCCTGTCTGTGACATTTGCTGATGCTGTCTCTGAGAGGTAATGAATGGGTAGCTAGAGTCAAGACCAGTTACTTCATGTCAATTCTGTGAATTCTAATCAAAATAGTTTGTTCGGTTATTTCTTCTGTACTAATGTGTATGTCAAATGGAAAGGAGAATTCGTGCTCATTTTTTTTTTTAATGCACTTGTTTGTATCTGGGACAGAAAAAAGCAAGGAGTGATCTCTCTTGAGCAGAGATTTCAGTCCGAGTAGATCATGACAGCGTCTGGGCTCTCCTCTTATGTGCTTTGATAGCAAAGTGACCATGGGGGCAGGACACTAAAAAGATTAATCATTCCGAGATTATCCACACTGACATTAGGTTGTATCAGGTGACTGTGTATTTGTACATTGTAATGACTTTGAATATAAATGCTACAATAAAACAAATCCCAGTATGGCAATATTACAATCAAATTAGTCTCATAGATATGCAGATGAAAAAATATGTGAACCAAAACCCATTGCATTTGTAAAAATAAACATAGACAACAGGACAGTTGTCTGAATTCAGTTAATGGATCCTTTTGCTGGGAGTGGTGCCTACAGTGTGCCAGACATAACCCTATGAGCAGTTTTTTATCAGGGACTTCCCCAAAGCCTCTTTCATAGTTCAGAAGCAAACAAAGCATGGCAATTTATTACAGTCCCATTGTACGAATTAACTGCTCACTGCGTGTCTAAGCTAGGCTTTGGAGACAGGAAAATGTTGGTAAGACACTTTCCCAGGCTTGAGAAGCTCATAGTCCAGTAAAGACAGCAGACTAAACGATGCATTTAGATAGAGGATAAACTGGGATTATCTCTTCTATAATCTCCTTCCAAAAGCCCCTTGATGAGAAGGGAATTCTCTCATATAGTGGTTGTCCCCAGAATCTGCCCTGTGACAAGGCAGTAAATGCCCCCGGGAGCTCATTTTCTCTGGTCTTGGCTGGCGCCAGCCGGTCATTACCTTACTACAGAATTGTCATTAATTGGGAAAGATTTTTTTTTTTCCAAAATGAAAATAGAGTTACTGTTTCTTCATATCGCTAAAAAGATTACATGTTAATTATAAGTAATATTAATGATAAACCTCTTACACAGTGTAAAGAAAGTAGGAATCACCTTTAAATCTCATGATACTGATATACCATCACTAACATGTTGATCACCATTTTTCTACACACAGACACATGCAATTTCACAAAAACGGTTTTGTAGGATATTGTTGTATATGCCTCTGTTTTACTCACTATACATTTCCATATTAATTCAGAGGTATGTAATCATTTTATTGGCTGAATTGTATTTTATTATAGATATAATTACTTATAAATTATGAATCATAAATTAGCCAGTTTCCTTTTGATGGTCATTTATGAGTTTCCAATTAGTTAATATTATATAAAATACTACCTTGAAAATCCTTGGGCATATTTCTACTTAGGATAAATTTCTAGAAGTAGGTCAGTAGTCAACAGATTTGCATGTTTATGATTTTAATATATACCAAGAGTTTCTGTGAATGCCCATTTCCTTACACTATTAACACTCTGAGGTTAAAAAAAAAACACTCTAAGGTTAACTATGTTTTCTAATCTGGTTGGAAAAAATGACTTATAATTAATTTTTTCAGATTTTTAAAATTAGGAGTTGAATATCTTTGTGAAGTCTTTAAAGTAGAATTATTGGGATATGCTCATCTGTGTACTGAATACTTAAAAATATGGGAAAATTTGACTGTAAGCCACGGCAGACAGTATATGAAAGGCCTTTGTGAAGGGATTATATGACAAGAGCTTACTTTCAAAAATATTTTTTTTAATTTTTCTTTAAATGTTTTATTTATTTATTTGACAGAGAGAGAGATCACAAGTAGGCAGAGAGGCAGGAAGAGACAGAGGGTAAGCAGGCTCCTGAGCAGAGAGCCCAATGCGGAGCTCGATTCCAGGACCCTGAGACCATGACCTGAGCCAAAGGCAGAGGCTTAACCCACTGAGCCACCCAGGCGCCCCTCAAAAATATTTTTATCATTGTTTTAGCTTTGTTCCAAGTTACTTTACATGCTTATGTAATAACTGATTATTAGACTAGGCTCTACCAGTGTGCATCCTTTCCTGTTCTCTTTTCTAGCCCTGCTTTGTAAACTTACCCTGTAATTTCCCATCTAAAATC
>PISX010017448.1:0-43353 GCA_004024625.1 Mellivora capensis
AACCTCCATTGGCCCCATCTCCCTAACTCCACCGCAGGGATCCGCAAGGTTGGAGTCTCTCCCACTAGCCTTCCATTTGACCTTTGTGGTGCACTCGGAGCAGACCCCTGGGAGTCTCGGTGGTCTGCCCCCAGAATGGGGTTGGGCGCCCAGCTTTGCGATCCCGACCGTCCCCAACCTGAGCACAGCCCCCTGTCTCCCCCCCTCCGCCCGGTGGCCCGGATCAGTGATGCTGGATTGCCTGTCTGTGCCCCCCCCCCGCCCCGTTCGTGCACCCGCCCGCCCCGGGACAAGTGACCGTGCCCCCGCTACTGCCACAGCTCCAGGTGCGTGCCCCGTGCTGAGGGCGGAGCAGCGCGGGCGACTAGTCAAGGATGGGCGAACCCCTGGGCTGCCCCGGCTGCCCGCAGGAAGCGCTGCGGTAGGGAGTCCGGGGGCGGGCTCTGCAGCGGTGGAGTCCTGGTCACGGGCCGCGCGGGGAGGCCTGCACTGGGGGAGCCCCCGCCCGAGCGAGCGGGAGCTGGGGCGTCCCGGGCCGGGGAGCGCGGGGGCGGGGGCCGCGGAGCCTCGGGCTAAGCCGGGGCGGGGTGCAGCGCCACCAACCTCGGCGCCGCCGCCGCCACCGCCTCCCCGAGGCCCGCCGGGAGTTTCCGGTGGGGCGCCGGGGACGTGGCCCGGGAGGCGGAAGCCGGAGAGGGCGGGGGCGGGTCCTCGCAGCCTCCTCCCGCTCCCGGGGCCGCCCCGGGGGCGGGGCGAGCGCTTCCCTGCCGCGCCCCCCGTGGGGAAACTGAGGCTCGAGGCGGCGCCTGCAGCGTGGGTAGTGCACGCTGCCGTCGTCCTTCTCTCCCGCCGTGGCCCCGGCGCCGAGGCAGAACTCAGGAAAGCGTTTGCAGAGTAAACGAAAACAGACCTGGGACTTGAACCCCCACCCCGTCTCCCGCTTGCCTGAAATCCTGCGTGGGGAAGGGGTGAGCAGCAGCAAAAAAGCCCCGGTCCTGGCTCTCTCGGATTCCTGCAAAGCGCCCGGCGCAGTGCGGGGCTCGCGCACGCTGCCGGGTTTGGGGCGGTCGGTGCAAAGCGTTTCCAGAGGCGCTTTGCCTTTACCAAACCAGATGTTTTAAGGAACCCTTTCTGATTTCATCTACACACACACGGGCACTTATTCTTTATGAACTTGTGTATATCAGTCAAATAGTTATGGAACTTAGTGCTTGGGTGGAGTTTTTGTTTAAAAGATACAAACAACCTTTATTTTTTTTTTTCAATTTGTCAAAGACTCCTGCATCAGACCTCTAAAATCTGCAGGACCGGTAGCTGAGGGAGGGGTGAGGCTGCCCACTTTGCTGGTTTGGTTTTTGTTTCAGTTACTCAGAGGCATCCATTACGTTCTCTTTATGTACCAGGGTCTGTCTCTCTCTCTCTCTTTTTTTTTTTTTTTTTTTGTCTTGATACCCAACTGGAGTTGGGAACTGTGTTTTATTTCTTTGGTTTTGCTTCTTTTCTTTTCGTTTTTCTTTTCTTTTCTTTTCTTCCTTCCTTTCTTTCTTTCTTTCTCTCTTTCCATTCTTTCTTCCTAGATTTTATTTATTTGTCAGAGAGAGATCGAGAGAGAGACTGACCACAAGGAGGGGCAGCGCCAGGCAGAGGGAGAAGCGGACTCCCCGCTGAGCAACTCCCATGTGGGACTGGATCCTGGGACCCTGGGATCAGGTCTGGGATCATGACCTGATCCCAAGGCAGACACTTAACTGAGCCACCCAGGCATCCCTGGTGTGTGTGTGTGTGTGTGTGTGTGTGTGTGTGTGATGAAATGTAGTTAAGCCTCCATCCAGAGCAGAGCTTCTGCTGGCTTCTGAGGGAGCAGCTGGTGCTGCAGGACAGAGAGCCCTGCTGGTGAAAGGAGAGCCTTCTGGTCCTATCTGGAGGAGACACCCCTGCTTGCAAACAAGCAGAGGCTCTCCAGGGCCTCCCACAGAGGGTATCTGTGGGAAGCTGACCAGCAGTGGTCTCTGTAGGGTCTTTCCATTCTGAGAGAAAAGGATTGAGTTTTGAGTCTCTGATTTAAAAATTCACTGATGTTTGGTCCAGTTCACGAAGGATGTGGGACCTGTAAAATCCATTCTCTGGTCCCACCTCTGTCCCAACCACTCTGTCCTCTCTGCCCCCAAAATAAAGCAATGTAATGAACAAGCAACCTGACCTCACACTCCTCATGTGTCACTTCCTGTTTTCAAATTAATGAGCTCATTTGGTGGAAATTTACCAAGGGAAATAGTTTAATTTTGGAAAGTACCAAAAACTTATCTGTAGTCTTTGGCTTATTTTGGGGGGCTCTTGAAATTGAGGGGGCATCACCGGAGGATCTCTGAGTGCTCAGGGAATAGCACAGCTGAAGAAATTAAAGGCCAAGCCTCAGGAGGCTGAACCTGACTCAGAGAGGAAATGAGACCTTTCTGAGACCACTCATCTCTACCCAGGAGAGAAAATTTTTCTTTCTAAAATTAAGTTTAAAAAGAAATGTAGTCCATCTGGCTAAGCCGTAAGATCTGGTGGTCTGAGTGTGAGGATGTGACTGAGGAACAAGAAAGCAAATCGGGGAAGTGGGGAACGTCTGAGCCTCGGCGGCCCCTTTCACATCCTTATCTGCTGTGTTGGTCCTGGGAGGCACCAAAAGGCTCACTTCTCCAGTTTTGTCCCTATCTTTCAGCCACCAGGGTCGTGAAGCTGAAGGTGCCTGCCTAGCCTCGCGGCCTTTGCTGGGAGGAAAAGGAGCTGTATCTTCCTCTCTCTGCCCCCCACCTGGAAATCTGTAGTGATATATTGGAGCATCTATTTATATATCGGAATGAGCCCTGGACTAGGAGTCAGACTTGTGTTCTGTTCGTTTTTTCCTTGCCTCTAAACCGGGGGAGTTGGAAGATGAATAAAAGAATGCCTAGATAATGGCTCAAAAAATAACAGTTCATAGATTTTTTTGATAGAGGCAAATGACCTTAAAGCTCATAGAATGTGTTGGGTTTTTCAAACTTTGTATTAGCTGTAGGACTGTGTCTTTGAATGCTTTCAGTATGGAACCCAAATATATAAACCCACTAGAGGCAGAGATGCTCTGTTAGGCAGAGGAGGTGGCCCAGAACCTTTGCCCTGGGCTTCTGTCTTCCCCATCCTGACCTCTGGGCCCCAGGGACATGGTTTACAAATCATGGACCTAATGAGTTGTGTTCAGGTCCCGAAAGTGGAAACAGGGATTCTCTCCTGGTCTGACCTGCCTCTGCTGTTCCAGTCCATTCAACCTGTACTCTGACAAGTGTGCCTTTGCCCGTGTATGGTTCTGGCTGCTGGTGAGCCAGGGCAGGAGAGGAGGGAGACATTACCCTGGCCCGGGTCATTTGCCTTCTGGGAGAAGGCAGGATCAGACTGTAGCCTAAGGAAGCCTCCAAAGGATTGGGTCTGTGGTCACAGCAAAGATGAGAACAAGAGTGGGACAGATGCCCTTGGACCCTTTGCACACCACCACTTCCACTTCACAAAATCCAGGCCTCGGGTACAGGTAGGTGAAGTGGGGCCACCTGATGCTTCATCCCAGCTCAGAATGCCAGCCTCCTCTCCGGCCCCTTAACTCTTGACATTTCCTCAGCAAGAGGCAAGTTGGTGTCTTCTTCAGTGAGAGGAGAGGAGCTTAGTCATTGGCTCCATTTACAGGGAGGAAGGAAGAGGAGAAGGAAATCAGAGTCTGTCCTGGGGGAGGCAGGGGGCGGGGGAGGGGTAGAGGGTGGGTCCCAGTCGCTGCAGACATTTTTATTGATTTCACTTGAACGTTTACACTGGGTTAGGCCATAAGCCAGGCCCTGCACTGCATCTGTGAGTGAAGCAGACACGGCTCCTGGCCTGGTCACAGCTACCTCCAAGATGTGCACGAACCAATACCATCAGCGGTTGACGGCTATTTGGGCATGGTCCTATTTGTCATCAACCCTTAAAATGCGGAGCCCAGAATGGGCTATACCCCCTTTCCTTACAAACACCGAGTGCTCCCAGGTTTGCCCTCAAATGCCTTCTTTTCATTGCCAGCAACACGCTTTGTCTGTCACAGCTCGTGTTCAGTAAAAACAGGTGGTGGGGTGCCTGGGTGGCTCTGTAGGTCTGACTCTGGATTTCTGCTTGGGTCTTCATCTGGGGATCCTGGGATGGAGGCCCGTGTCAGGCTCTGTGCTCAGTGGGGAGGCTGCCTAAGGATCCTCTCTCCCTCTTCCACTCCCCCTGCTTGCATTCTCTCTCCCAAATAAATAAGTCTTAAAAAAACAAACAAAATTTAAAAAAAACAGGGAATAGCTTTCCTGTTAGCATTATCTTAATCTCCTCTGATAACTGCTGATTCCTGAGCTAAGAAATTTAATGAAATGGATGACTACAGGTTAGCAGTCATCTAGGAGAGAAGGAGACCAAATTATACTGGGTTCTTCACCAGATTCAATACTTCTCCAGTGCACAAGGAATATCAACAAAATAAAGATACACACCAAATGATCTTGTGAAAATGATATCCCGTAGTATGCCCCTTCTCCCTTGCTGTGATGCTTAAAAACATCCCACATTTCTTGGTTCTTCATATACTTATAATAACTGGCAATTTACAAAATGTGCCTGTTTATAAGTTTTTTTCTTTCTGCCCCACTAGAATATGTGAGTAATAGGGAGTATAAGAAATTAAATGAATTAAGTCCATTAAGGTAGAGCTGTATTTGATTTCTTCATTATTGTTTCCCCTGGCTTAGCCCATAGGAGGCATCCAATTAACATTTGTTCAATGGGAGACTAACAGGCAAGACACTATCCATAAATAGTTTTAGTTAAGGGGAATATCGTTGATGATGATTTTACCATCATCAAAAAAAATTTAATTATATTTGACTTGGCCTTTTTTAAAGGATATTGTAAAGAAAGAGATGGCATTCTAACACAAGTTTGAAAAGAAATCTGGGGTTGTTTGCTGAAGGGAGTTTCTATGTTGGGTGACTTTCACTTTCTCTACAGATCTCCAGATTTTAGGTGAGGGGTGGAGTCCCTCTGACGTTCTTTGAACTGTAGGCATCAGAGGTGTCCCTGGGTTTTTCCAGTGATTTGCGGGACTGGCCACTTTGAAACCACGATGGGAGTTTCCATTTATGATAAAAGTGCCCATGACACTCATGGGAATAGTGATGTGTTTGAGGCAAAGAGCTTGGCTGATGGACACTTCGATAAGGACAAGCCCCAAAGATGCCAATAAGGAGGAAGGCAAACATCTTTGGATTAAATACTAGACCACCTACTCCTTCTCTTTGCTATCTCTTGTCATCTGTGCACCCTGCTCTAACAGATTGGTTTTATACGTGTGAAATTCCTTCTTTTGTGGATGCTGGCAACAAAGACCCTCCTAAAGGTGGATACCCCAGGTCTCCAAGATAGTTTTCTGGGCTACAGAATTACTGCTCTTTCTTTACACATGCTTGTGTGAGATTGGGTTTCTCGGGCCTTTGGCCGGTGCAGAACAAGAATAACTCAATGTTTGAGCTCAACAGCAGTCAACATCAGGCTGAGGAGGGACGTGGCCTGGTGGTCTTCTTCCCCCTCTGTCCTGAGGACTCAGCCTGAGAGAGAAACATCAGGGCATGAGGAGAGCTTTTGCTTAGGAATCAGAATTGTGAGGCAAGTCCCTCCTCTCCTCAGGCCTCATTTTTCCCATCTGTGAAGTGGGAGAACTAGCTCAGAGGAATCCTTCATGGCAAGTCCTGGTGCTACAGAAGGGGTAAACCCTCCCACCTGTCTGGGGGCTGCTCTCCCCACCTGGACCAGGAACCCCTGTAATGGAGGTCCCGCCAGATGCCTCGTCTTTGGGGACTCCAGACTTTTTTTTTTTCTTTTAAGAGAAAGCAATGTGAAAAACCCCCTCTGATGAATTTCTTTCAGAGCTCAAGCCAGATGGATTCCCAGCACAAGCCAAGACTTGGAAATAAGAATGTGGGGCAGAGAATAAGGGGCAAAGAACTGGGGCTACAGCATGTCCTCTCTCAAAAAAAAAAAAGCCAAAGCTGGGGGCTGGGCAGGGCTGTGCATATGGGGTCGGTATTCTCTCATCTCTTCTGACATTCTTATCTTACAGAAGGGAAAACGGGGTCCAGAGAAGGGGACAAGCTTGCACAGTAAGTCACGGGCTTCCTCTATGTTCTGGTGTTCTTTGGTCCCAAGATTTCTTGGTAATACCCTGTCCTTTGTTGTTTCTGCATTCATTTCTGTGTGGGCATCTCTCCATAAGACTGACTTTCCCGAAGGCCTGGGAGGAGGGCATATTCATCTGGGTGGCCCCCTTTTGTCCAGACTACATGCTGTACACGGTGGGGGCCCAGTAAATACCTATTGTGAGGGACTGATTTGCCATCTTAAGAGGATCCAGGGATAGTAGGAAGATGTCAATCCTACCTTTCACACCTGCAATAGGTTCCCAAAACATATTTTAACAAATATATTTTTAGCTTATACCCTGAGCCTATATGCTCATTTTATTTTATCATTAATTTATTTTTTAACATAGGTTCTACACACAACGTGAGACTTGAACTCACACCCCTAGATCAAGGATTGCATGCTCCACTGACTAAGCCAGCCAGGTACCCCCTATTTGCTCATTTAAAAAAGAACCAGAGTATATACATTCAGCAACACTTCCTGAGAAGGTCATTGTCTTAATCATTTTGGAGGTATAACTGAGGCATTTTTGAAATGCAAAATCAAATAGATAAGAAAAGTCATTTTTCCAGCTGCCATCCTTGGTTACTGTCTTTGGTAACCAGTATCCAGCCATACAGCTGGAGCCTTGGGTAGGGTCCTCAGTTCTCTCTGTCTCTCTGATGATCGAAACTGGAGCTTCCCGGAAAAGCTGGGGTCCTGGCACCAGCTTCTGCCCAGTCCTGCCTCTCCTTCCATAAAGAGCATGTCTGCACACGTGGCCTCCTGAACCACCTTGGAGCCCCTCCAAGGACAGACCTGGAGACCGGCCAGGAGGGAGGTGCTCCAGGCAAGGACACATCCATGGGAAGCAGAAACCATAGCATACAGGCACACACATGCAAATGCTCACAGGATGGCCAGCTTGTTCAAGGTTTGAAGAGAAACTGGGAATTGGGATTTGTATGTGGAATATCTTGAATTCTAGAATACTCTGTGAGCCAGAAACCAGACCCCAGCTGGGCGAGTGTCCCCACAGACTGTGTCCGTGGGCCACTATTTGTGACCTCTGATTAGAGCCTGGCACCCCACATGCATGACTTAAGCAGATGTGCTAACACCCTGCACCCAGCTCACCCCGACTTTGCACACTGTATGTGCTTATCCAGAGGCAGACTTTGCAAGCACAAAATGGAGATGGGTCATCATACATTAACATATGCATGCTATCTCCCAGGATGTCATTTTAATAGGGTCACTTTCCAGCTAAGGAGACTGAGTGTCAGAGATCTCCAAAGTTGTGGAGCTAGTGGGTGGCTGGACTTGCATCCCAGGCTCCTGACCGCAAAGCTAGTGTTCTGAGCCGCCATACAAACTGCCTCCCAGATGCTTGTACTCTGAACTGAAATGCCTGCTAATTTGCATCCTTTGCTAAACTCAGCTCCCTGTGCTCAGGGACTGTGTTTTCTTTGTTGTTGCATACCCGTCCCCTTGCGCTGTGCCCAGTGAAACACAGAAAGTGCTCAGTAAATGCTTGGGGGGTTGCCCACAGGCAAATAAACAAGTGTGCACATACAGGCACATATAAACCACGTACAGTCATGTAACTCTACTGTGCCCAGGAACGCCTGAACACTCAAAGAGTTCCACAGGGACACCACCCTCCCCCCCCCTCCGGCCCATGGCATCCAACCCAGCTGGGCCTCCCTGAGCCCCGCTGCCAGTCTTGCCCAAGGCTTCACAAATTGTTTCCTGGAAATCTCAAGGCGGCTGTGGTGTTCTTTTTCCCTAATTCAGGAGACAACTCAGCAGTTTTGTTTTTCAAGGTCTGGGACTCATAAACCTGGAATCTTTTCTTCGTTTTTTCCACTAGTATTTTCCTTGGCTGGGTGCCTTTCCCCAGGGCCATGGCCAAGAGGTTATACTCAGCATGTCCTCTGCCGGGACCCATCCTCCCAACCTAGGGGGCAGTTGCAGAGAGCAAAAGAAGGGACTTGTCTCAGACACAATCACTTTAAAGAAGGGGAAACTGAATCAGACGGCGTTAATGAGGAGAGGTTGGGGAAGGTTGGCTCATTCTAAGTTTGTGTCAATGAGTACTACTACTAAGTGGTTTTGTGATTTTTAAAGAAATTGATGAATATCATAAAAGAAGAAATAGTTTCCAGAGCTCAGACAAGGCAGAGAAAGGCCCTCTGCTCTCATTGGCCTCTGTGTGAGGCAGGTAGTGGAGGTTTGGGAAATTCATCAGATTCAACTTTATCCTTGAATCCCTATCACATTTAATTGGCAAGGAAACCAAGACACAGAGATGTTGGGAGAGGGAGAAGGAGGAATACTCTTTGCGCATCTGCTATGTGCAAGTTATGCTTACAAATTCCCTCTTGCTTAATCTTCATGGGCAACATTGTTGCCTAGGGAAGTGGTCTTGTTTCCATTTTACAGATTAACACATAGAGGCTGAGGGAAGTCTTGATCAGGTAAGGGGAAAGCTGGGATTTGAATCCAAACCTATTGTTTTCTTGTCTTTGCAGCCTCCTGGATTTTTCCCATTGGGCTTCAAAGGGCCCAGGGTGAAGCCTTTGTAGGTGGGCCCATTGAGGCAAGTTTTCCATGGCCCTCCTGCTCAGAGAGCGACACCCTTCTCCTTGGCCTCTTCTAGAGGGCAGTTTGGGGGCCATGGGGAGGGGTTGAGCAGCCCCACAAAGCCTGAGGTTGAGGGCCTTAGAGCTGGAAGGAGGGTACAGGGACTGGCAGCTGTGCCAAGGCCCCTTATCTAAGAGTAAAAACAGGATTGGATGTCTTTATAAACTAAACTCATGAGAAGTTCCAAAGGGCAAGGGTTTTCCTGAAAAAGAAAGCAAGTCCTGGAAGGTTTTGTTTTGTTTTTCTTCTTAATGGGGCCCTGGTTAATGACTCAAGGAAATGAAGACCACATTTCACCAAGAATTAGTCACTGCCCTTCTCAACCCATCGTCCGTTTTGCTATCCTGTTTAAAACCTTCAAAACTCACTTCCTGTAGGCAAAAATCCAAACCCCTTATTTTGTTTGTTTTGGGTCTGGCTTGGCTTTATCTTTCACTTGTCTCATTTAAACAAACTACTTAGTGGCATCTGTATACACCTCCTTGATTCCACCACTGGACATTTAGTCATATAATTCCCTTTCTCTGAAAAGATTTCATTTCAACTTATGCATATCTTAGTCATTCTTCAAGACCCAGCTCAAAGCTGCCTTCTCCATAGAGACTTCTGTATGGTGTCCAATAGGAACTCTTCTGCCTTGTGCTAACCTTATGGATTCATGTTCTAGTTCTCCTAATAGAAGAAACTCTTGAGAAACAGTGCTGGATTCCCCTATGTGAGCACGTGCGTATGTGTGGGTGTACTTGTGCGTGTGTACACACACACACACAGACAAAGGTATATGCCCTCTATTACCCTCGGTGCTGCCATTGAGCTGAGCAAAGATTGTGTTAGAGTGAGCAGTTGTGTGTCTCCCTTTCTTGAGTCAAGAAAGGGGGGCTCCTTTATACTCGGAACTAATGTCACATTGTTAATTACACTGAGAGAGAGAGAGAGAGAGAGAAAGAGAGAGAGAGAGAGAGAGAGAGACATGCTCCATGGAATCTACTTAGAGAGCTTAATGTGTGTCTGGAGTAATCTGAGATGGGGACACAAGTGGACTGGCCCCTGACAGCCACCAGAGAGTAAAGGATGAGAGCCGGGTGCCATCCTGGGCAAACAAAGGAGTGGTGGCACCTCTCAGATCAGCCTGAACACCTCAAGATGGTTTGTGCAAAGGATGCTGCTCCCACTGACTACAAGTGAGCCATGCCCTGGAAGAGCTGATGTGAAGGCCTCTCAGATGTGACTAACAGGGGGGACTAACTGAAGGTATTGCTGGACTTTTAGGACTGCAGAAGGAGTGAACAATGGGATTCAAGGCAGTGCCATGCCCACGTAAGGGGAATGTCCTCAGGGCTTGTGGGGGGAGTGTCTGAAAAACCTATGGATGTGTCTATGCTAGAGTCAGTTTTCAAGCCATTGTATGATAGCACTGGTCAGGTAAGACCTCTTCTACTCTCCTTTCTTCTGCCTCTCCTAACCTCTCCAACCCCTGACCCCTCTAG
Organism: Mellivora capensis; assembly: GCA_004024625.1. Taxonomy (NCBI): domain Eukaryota; kingdom Metazoa; phylum Chordata; class Mammalia; order Carnivora; family Mustelidae; genus Mellivora; species Mellivora capensis. The sequence continues at coordinate 10,338 of PISX010017448.1, forward strand.
CCCCGGAGAAGTCAGAAGTCACATTTCGCGAGCGAACTGGGGAGGGAAGTCTGTGGGGGAGAAAAACAGCAACTGTCCATGCCCTTATCCCCAGCTGTAGGGGTCCCACCTGCAACAAGCCCCAGTTGGAAGAAAAGATTGAATCTTAAATCAAATTAGGAATTTTGCTTTTATATGGGCCTTTTTGTATGGGACTTGTATCTAACTTATGAATAGAGTTTGTTTGGTGACTAAAGTGATCACAGGACTTTTTACTTCCTGAGAGTGATCAGAAAAGTTGTAGGATGCCCAACTTGTCATTAAAGGGCAGAGAAAGGGCATCTCTCTGTTGGGGGATTGGGAAATGAAATTAAGTTGATTTATGATTATACACTGTGAGTCTTACTTACTCAATGTATTGATCCTCTTTGCTATTATAAAATAGGTTGACTTCTTCAGTTATATTTTCTAACTCCTGGTGTTCGCTTCTATCTTCCAAAGCAATGAAGTCCCTGTACTCACCTTAGATAAAGTCGCTTAGCAGGCACTGAAAGTTAGCTGTACTTCAGGCTTCAGATCCTTACCTTGAGGGGATTTTAAGGAGCCTCATGTCCACAGGTCGAGAGACTCTGTGGTCCTTTGTTATCAATGGTCCTTTGTTGCACATTCCTGTATAGCAATCACATTCTGATTCTGATGTTCTATTAAATGTAACAGACCTTAATTTTTATCTCCCCTTTGCCAGGTCTTGTGCTTAAGGATACAGAGAGGAACAAGACACAGCACCAGTTCTCCAGGAACTCACTCACATAGGAATGAAGGGACAGGGATAAGCCATCAGGACGCTCTGTGTATGGTAAGAGTTCCAGCACAAGTGTGTTCACAGAGAATGACTTATTGGAGGTTTTACTGAGTCTATCCCTTGATGCTGCCGCAATGCTTGGCCTATGGTAGGCACTCTGACCCGGGCCATGCACTTACTTTGCAAAGGCCAGCTCTTCCAGGAAGTCTTCCTGGATTAACTCAACTTCCACACCAATTGCTTCTTTACTTTGCCATCTCAGCACTTTGCAATTTAGCCTTGTGTTCACTTAACTTGCAGCTTTAAGTATACTGAACAAACATAACCTGCGGGTGGCAGTGACATGCAACTTATCCCAGGCCGTCCCCAGGAGCTGGAGCTAGGACCGGAATCAGACTGCTTGACACCTGCATCTCACCCACAGTCACTACGGAAGGGCAACCACGGGGTCCTGTGTGTAACATTGTCATAAGCATTTTTCCAGGTCTATATAGTCTAGTCTTTATATCTAGTCTTTATAATGATTCCCTTCAGAGGCAGCATAATATTTCATAGAATGTGTGTCATCATTTCTATTTCTTCAGGCCATCCTTCATATGTCATATTTAACGTTTCACGTAAAGCATGTCACTAAGGTACGGTGAATTGCTTTATACAACACCAGCTTAGACTCGTGGATCTGATTGCTGCTTGGTATCTCCACGTGGGCATCTACACAGCTTCCCATGGAAACATAACAAGCTCCCTGCGGAACCCCCATTCTCTTCTGCGGGGCTTCCTAGGATTGCCAGAACAAAGTGTCACACACTGGATGGCTCAACACAACAAAAATATATTCCTCCGCAGTTCTGAAGATTAGAGCTCTGAACTCCGGGTGTCGGTTCCCTCTGAGGCCTCTGCGGGAGAACCTTCGTACTGAGTTTCCCTAGCTTCTGATGACAAGCTGGCAATTCTTGGCATCCCTGCCCTTGTAGAGGCATCTGTCCAATCTCTGTCCCATCCTCACGTGGTTGGCATTCCTCAAGTGTCCATGTCTTCACATGCTGTCCTCCATGTGTGTCTCTGTCTCTGTGTCCAAATGTCTCTCTTCTCCTAAGGACACCAGTCATGTTGGAGTAAGGGCCTGCCCCACTCCAGTATGGCCTCATCTCACCTTGACTGATTATATCTGCAATGACTCTATTTCCAGAAAAGGTCACATTCTGCGGTGCTGGGGGTTAGGAATTCAACCTATCTTTTTCAGGGAGACACAGTTCAACCCATTACATCTTCCCTTCTCACTTCTCAAATTTTTATCTTCTCCTGCCTTCCCCAACTGTGTAATTGGCCCCTGTGGTAGCTCAAGTTGAGAAACCATGAATAATCCTTGATTTCTCTGCCTTCGTCACCCCCATCCCAATTCCTTCAGCAAACCCTTTTAGCTGCCTCTAAAAATATCCCGAATCTACCCATTTCTCTTAATCTCCATTTCTACCGTTCTAGTTCAAGCTCCTACCACTGTTCACCAAAAGAGCTGCAATAGCTCTAGCTGGTCTCCCTGTCCCTTTCTCATCTATGATCCGGTCTCATGCCCTTGCTAAGGGCTAACTATCGAATGAAGCTCAAACATTCCATCCGTGCTTACCAAATCCTAGTGATCTGGCCCCTCCCTCACCTTTAAATTCATTTCTGATCACTTGCGTCCTTTGATCAGCCTTCTTGCAGTTCCCTGGGCCACCAGCCTCCTTTTCTGGAACCTTCATATGGCTGTCCTTCTCCTCATGAGAATCTCAGCTTGAAGGTCATCTTACTTACCAACATTTAAGAGACCGTCCCTGACCCCCTGATCAAACTCAGTTATTCTCTATCACATACCCTTATTTTAATTCTCTGCAGGGGATTTTGTAAATAGATTATTTTTCTCATCTATGTAGGTATTAATTGTCTTTTCCCACAGTTATAATGTAATTCCTAGGAGAGCGGGGACCTTGCTGTCTCGGTTACACCATCTAGAACTGTGTCTGGCACACAGGAGGAACTCAATAAATATTTATTAAATGAATAATTAATCCTGCACAGACGATCTTTGTGTAGGAACCGTCTCCCCCTACTTTTGAAAATTTATTATAAATAATCCAACAGGAGGAGGATTACTGGATCAAGGAGGGATAGACACATATTTTGGCTCTTGAAATGTGTTGTCAAAGTGGTTTGCAAAGATGTGAGGTCAGTTGCCATTTCTTGGGCAACTTCTGAATCCCAGGTTCGGAGGTAGTGAATTTTGGTACGTGGGGGAAGGAGGGAGGGCAGGGTAGAGCTGCTGCCCCTGGTGGGCTGAGGCCTTGGTAGCAGCAGTGCAGCAGCAGCAGGGACAGCAGCAGGGACCAAATGTTCAACAGGCCCCTCATTCTGGTGCCCGTCAAGAGGGTCCACAGCCCGGCCTCGCAGGCCTGTCTGGGGCCGCACACACAGGGGGACTCACCTGCTGTATGAACTTGGCTGAGGTGGTGGGAGCCAGGGTGAGCCCAAGAGCTGGCAAGTACACCTGCTCTTCAGCACAGGGAGGCCTAGTTCAGAGGCCAGGTCGGGAAGCCGTGAGGGTGTGGAGGCCGAGGACACACAGTGGGGCTTGGACCAGGTATTGGAGGCCCTTTTGCAAAGGTTATTTCTGGATGGGAGCTTCTCTGCTTGGAACAGGGAGTCTGGGACTTTAGGTGTTTGCGCACCTCTATGCACAAACCTCCAGGAACAGAGAGACCTGTTTCATGCAGCTCTGCGCTCGGCGAGGCCCATTCAGCCGCACCCTGCCCTGTCTGCTAGCATTGCTATGAGAGCTAAAACAGCAGCTACGTGCAAGGGGCTCAGAATAGTGCCTGGCATGTAATAGGCATCACCCAAGGGTTGGCCATTATTAGTCGTAGCCTGTAATCCTCGTGGGACTGGAAGCTTCCTGATGGCGGAAACCATATCTGAGGTAGAATAGTCTACTGCTAATGAGCCCGGCTGCCTGCATTCTAAATCCTGGCTCCAGCACTTACTAGCTGAGTGATCTTGGGCAAATTACTTAACCTCTCTGTTCCTCAGTTTACTCCCCTGTAAATTGGAAACAGTACCAGCCTCACTGGGTTGTTAGTGGATTCAGTGAGTTGATGAGTGTGAAAAATACAGAACAGTGCCTAACACAGAGACAGCACTTAGTGAGTGAATGGATTTAATAAATGCCCAGATCTGCCTTGAGCACATCCTGCAAGGGCAGCCTACTTTTCCTTCAGTGATCTCCTACTTTCTCTTTTTCTCTTTCTCTCTTTCTCTTTCTCATTGCCACCTCGTGATTCTCTTGCTCCCAGAATCCCTCAGCCTTTTCTGCAACCCATTCCCACAACCCACAACCTGTGCGCCATTACTCTTAACTAAGATGTTAGTTATTAAGGCGTTACTTCCATTCATGCAAAAATTCTGACTTTGTAGGACACTCTCGAACCTTGTTATGTCTGAGAACCCACACTGTGGGCATCATCTGGGAGATGCAGACTCTCAAGCCCTCCAGACCTAAAGAATCAGAATCTCTACCTCCCCAAGCTCCAAAATAATACTTCTTAAACTTTGATGTGTCCATGCTTTTCCTGGAGAGCTTTTTAAAATACAGGTGTCTGGGCTCCACTCAGAGTTTCTGTTCAGTAGGTCCAGGTGAGGCCCGAGAATTTGTACTTCTAACGGGTGATGTTAGACGGGGAAGGTGCTGGTCAGGGGACTGCACGTGGTGAAGCATGGCCCTGAGACTCACAGCCTCCAGGATCAAAGGAAGGAAGCCTCATAGGAATATGGGAAAGTCTGAGGCACTGGGGTAGACGGCTTTTTAAGATAGTGAACCCCTTGCCAGTCTTCTAAAAGCTTATCAGGCAGTCTCTGCCTGTGGTATCTGAGCACAAAAAAGCTTTCGGTTATGAATGCTATTTTCCATATCTGTCCAAAATTCTACACCTTAAAAGTCCTTTCATGTGTTTAATCTTATTTCATCTTGCAACAACCCTGTAAATTGAGCTGGGAGAGTCTCACCTCATTTCCAAAACAGAGAACTGAGGCACAGAGAGGTCCGAGAGGTAGAAATCCCACAGCCAGCTGGTTGCCATTGGCCACCACAGACTGTGCCCCCTGGGCTGGCATTTGGCTACTATTTCTAATCCTTGCCACCCTCCAAGGGTGATAATGCTACTCTGTCTTCATAGAGGGGCCAACTGAGAGGCTTCCTGAGGTTCAAGAATATTCCCAAGGTCACAATTACTTCTTCACCATATCACTTCCCCATAGTAATAAGTCCTGTTTCTTACACACACACACACACACACACACACACACACACACTGCAGCCAAACCAAAGGGCCATTTTTGATTTCCACACTCAGCATTAAATTAATGAGCAGGCCACACTTTGGCCTTTTGCCTTTAGCAGTGAAGGAGATGGCAGGATGAGGGTTGGATGATGACCAACCCTGCCCCAAGGCCCCAGCGGATCCAGGAACCCTCCTTTCTACTTTCTCCTCCTACCCTGGGCATAGCTCCTTTCTCTTCCTCTGTTCTCAGAGAATTCAAGTTCAGTCCTGGATCTAATTTCTGAAAGATTCTCTATTTGGAAAAAAAAATTAAGCCAAATAATTCTTTCCTCAGCTCTGATTTCTCTTGCCCCAGTCAGCTTCAACCAATCCCCCTTTCCATCTATCACCCCTAAAACACCTACACAAAATGCATAAAATACACATACACCCAACAACCCAAACTTTAGCCAAATAGAAAACCCTCTTTCTAGGATAGTTCTGACTTCTCCCATCTCACCTGCTGAAATGGTAGCCCTGGACCCCACCTGGGGCTTTGGCCTCTGTTTGCCTGTTAGACCCACCTGGTGGGAGGAGACACCGGGTGCTAATACGAGGTTCTGGCCTTGATTCCCCTGTGGGAGATCTGACGAGGCCCTGCTCCTTCCTGGCCCTTTCCTCATCTGTGAAGTTGGGAGAGGTTGATTAGATGATCTCTAGGAAATGAGATCAAGACTGAACCACCTCGTCGCCCCTCCAGGAGATCTTTAAACTTCTGTATATTATGATTCTACATAGGAGGTTCACAGGGGAGGAAACATCAACTCTACTGGAGAATTTGAGTCCTTTGAGGGGAGGTGGGGGCACCTGTCGATTGACAGTTCTTCAAATTGTGTTGTGTCCATATGGAAAATGATCTCAGGACACATTTTGCAGAATTTTTCTCTGGTGCTACCTCCCTTCATTTTTGTACATTCTGTGTTCCCACTGCCCCCATGCCCTGTACCCAGAGCCCTCACTGGCCACACTCTGCCCCACCTGTCTCCTACCGTGGTGGAGCCAGGGGGACCTTAGAGAGCATCTAACAGAACACACTCTGGGTAAGGGGAGCACTGAAGCCCAGGGAGGCCAAAGTTTGCCAAGATTACACAATGACAATGTATTGCCCTTCCAGTATGTGAGAAGGACACCCTGCTCAGAGGCTAGGAGCCTGGGCCCCCGGGTCCAAAAGATGCCCTTCTCCTTATGAAGGTGTGTGACCTAGGGCAAGTTAACTGTCCAGATCCTTAGCTGTTTCCTTCCTGAAAGTGAGAATGATGACCATCATCACAGGGTTGTGAAAGGTCGATAGGTGCTCCACGTGATGCAGTCTGCATGATGCCAGGGAAGAAATGTGTTAAGTTCACCATCCGTTGTATGCCAAGGGTGTATTATTAACCACCCCAGGTAACATTTGCCGTGCCAGGCACTGTGCCCATCAGTTTATATGCATGATCTGTACTATCTCACTTAAGTCTCACAGAAATCCTTCAAAGTAGGAATTATTAGCGCTCCCATTTTTCAAATGTGAAGACGGGGGCTTAAGGAAGTAAAGGAGATGTTTTTGTTTCTCTTAATGACCTCTCAGACCTGAAGGCACGTTGGACGTCATCGGGGCAAACCTCCCACACTCCATAAGAAAATGCTTCTTTGGACGGAGCCAAAATCGATTTCTCTGTAACCTCCTCTCATTTGCGTGATGGAAAGAACGCTGGGGTAACAGTCAGATGCCTCGGGCTCATGTCCCAGCCCTTCCACTTAATGGGGTTCTGACCACCAGCTAGCTGCTCCTCTGGGCCTGTTTTCCCAGGTGAAAATAAAGGAATTGGATGAGAGGAGCTCTAGGTCCTTCCAGGTCGGGACATTTCAGGGTCATATAATTCACGATTGTGTGTGTAATGCACACATATCTGATTATAATGATGGAAACAGTGAAGGAGCAGACACTGTGTTCCAAGGAACAGATCTGCTTCTGCCAACATGTCTGTCAGGATGGGGACCTGCCAGCTGAGAAGAATCCAGAAGGTTCTTAGAAATGGAGTTCTCATCGTGTCTTAAAAGAAACCCCTCCCTCCCTCCTTCCCCTCCCTCTCCTCTTCTCCTCCACCCTCTCTCCTCTATTCTTTCCTTTCTTCCTCCTCAATTCCTTTCTGATTCAGAACCATGAAGGAATATTTCAACCTCCAATCAAAGTTAATGATCATGTCCCTGGTGACACGTGTCTCACATTGCACTGAGTGTGCAGAATCAATTTGTTTTCAGGAATAGGGAAAGCTGTGGAAACATGATGCAGAGCTGCCTTGTGTCTGTGGGAGTCTCTCCAATGTGGCTGCTGGTGTCCCAGCTCCTGAGGTGGTCCTCAGGCCCACACGAAGACTTTCACAGGGCTTCTGAAATTGGATGTAAATCTGTGCCTTGCTTGTGTGTGTGCATGTTCTAGGAAAAAAGGGCCTGTGAGAGAGACGATAACTGGGTGTCAGACTGGGAGCCAGGCTTGGTGACCCTAGGAGTTGATCTGGTTGGTATTCAGAGTCAGGCTGTGATGACATCAAGGAACACAAAGACATCACATCAGACACAATGGTTCAGGATGAGGAAAAAAAAAAAGAGACTTTTCCATAATCATGTTTGAGTAGAAAATAAGAACATTATCCAAACCACAAAAACGATCAAACACGGCCCCTTTCCTGGCTAATGTGAGTGACTGCTACTTCTTTTGCTTCAAGTTAGGTAAGAATTCAGATACTCAATCACAGGATGACTCCTGCTTCTTGAGATCATCCAATCCAGAGCAAAGCCCTGCTTCCTTAAACCTTCCCTAAAGGAACCCATCACAAGCCCAAATCCTGTAAGAAGTCCTCTCTCACATCCTTTTCTGAGAAGCTCCATGGTTCCCATAGTGTTCGTTTTCTTTCACTGCAGAGCCAATAAGCTCTGCTTTGTTCACTTGCCACATCTCTTGCCTTATTTACTGCAGTAAATTTACTCCTACTGTCACCCCTCTGCTCAAAACCTTGCAATGGCTCCCCTTTCCCTCTGAATAAAGCTATTACCCTTCCATGATATGCGTGATCTTGTCCCTATGCCCTCGCTGGCTTCCTCCCTCCACCTCCCTCCCTGGTTGCTCATTCAATTACACAAGCCTCCTGGCTCTTCCCGTAAGACACCAGGCTCGCTCCTGCTTCAGGTGTGGGGATTTGGTGCTCCCTCTACCTGGAACACTCATCCCATAGGTGACCACATGGCTCCTTCTTTCGCCACCTCCAAGTCTCTGCTCAGGTATCACTTTGAAACCTACTCTGACCAGATCACTCTATTTAAAACTGGTGATGGGTATGGGTCGTGATGAGCACTGGGTTATTATACGCAACTAATGATTCATTGAACACTATATAAAAAACTCATAATGGACTGTATGGTGGCTAACTGAACATAAAAAATAAAATATAATAAGGTTTTTAAAGTTAAAAAAAAACCCTGCAACCCCTCCCTTGACCACTTCCCAGCACCCTTACTCTGCTCTCCTTTTCTTTTCCCCAAGCTCCGTCCCCTTCTAACAGTCAGGGTCAGATTGTTCATGGTGTGTCTCCCCAGCTGGAATCTAAGGTCCATAAGGGTGGGGATCTGGGTACCAAGTGCCTAGAATTGGCCTTGTCCTACAGTTACTAAATCAAGACATATTTGTTGGATGTTGCTGAATGAACTAGCATCACGGAGGATGGAAAGTAAGACTGAACATGAGTTTGGCTCAGGATCCTTCACTGAGAAATATGGAGTGAGGTCGCCTGCCTTAAGCTTGGCTCATTGTCAATTCCACATATTTTCTTAAGACAGAGTTTCCTAAATGTCAATCTTGTACATGCCAACCTCATGATTTTTTGCCCTAGGAACAACCTATACTTTTGTTTACTTAAAACTTTTCCTTAAATAGACTTACTTTTTGATAAATACATTTATTTTCAAAGAAAATTGTATATCACAGCTTTGAGGTGCTAGTTGTATTTTTTTTTCTAATACACGTTAAACCTATAGCTGAGTCACTCTATCATACACCTGAAACTAATACAACACTGTATGTTAACTCACTGGAATTAAAATAAAAACTTAAAAAATTAAATATATGGCTATTAAATGAGTAGGCTTCCTTTGTAGCTCCTAAGTCTTCTTACTACCCCAGTGGAAACCTGCCTATGCTTTTCCCTTCAACCACAAAGATCCTTCTGCCTCCCTCTACCTACACAAATCCTGGACGCCCTTCTTCAGGAGGGTCTCAGGAAGCCCCCCCACTGCCCCTGTTCTTGCACTCATGTGTTTTGCTGAGCTCCCCTCATACTCACAGGAAAAAAAAACCAAACGCCCTTCTTCCACACCATGTGGTTCTGTTTTCTGTTTCGCAATGTAAGATTATAAAATACCTTCTTAGAGCTATAGAAAGGCCTTTGACTAGGCAACTCCTTGTTGACAGGCCACCAAAGAGATGAAGAGGCTTGCCCCAAGTCCCTGCAGGGGCAAAGTCAAGACTGGACTTGGGCCTTCTGATGCCCCATTCTCAGTGGAATCCGCAAACACTTAATGAGCCCCTGCCATGTGCTCAGCATTGCTCACCGCAGCGGGGATAGTGGTGAACAGAACAGATCCGGACTTGCCCACGCAGAGCTTACAGTGGTGCTAGGAAGCTGCACACTAAATAAACAATTGTACGTGCTTAGAGAAGTAGTTGCAAGTGACTTGGAAAAGAAATGCAGGGTTCGGGGGGACCCCAGACTGTTTGGAGGGTTGCGAAAGCCTCACTAAAGAAGCACGTTAAAATGCGCAAGAGTGAACAGAAGAGGAGCTGGTGGATTTCTAAATGGTACCAGGCTAACTCAGGAAGATTTGGTTTGATGTTGGAAAGCTCCACTGCACCAGGGTTAATTAGATCACTTTGGCCCAGTCTCCTTGCCACAGGGCTCAGGGAGAAGGCTACCCAGCAGCTCAGAGACTCTGGTGCCTCCCAGCCCTGCCTTCAGCAAGAAGGTGACAGGAGATTCTTCAGGTCTGCTCTGGAGGGGGACGCCTCACCCTTGCTGGCCCAGTTCAGGCATATTCGACACATGGGTTGTTTTTGCCAAGGGAGTGCCTACAATGTGAGCTTGATCACTAACAAAAATAAATTCTTAGCTCCCGGAAGTGGAAAATATTATTACCTACAAGGCACATTGTAAACCTTATGTTTACATATTCTCCCCGAGAATATGTAATATTATTACATATGTTATGTTCACCTAAGTGGTAAAATGCAGCTTTTTCAAGACGGGAATGCATTTTAGTCACCATCAGTACTATATCCAGAGTTTATCTTCATGTTTTCTTGTGAGATTTCAGAGCACCTTGTTAAACTCCAACTGAGAAACTCCAGCCGCATCCTACATTGGTCTTGGAAAACTAAACCTGACAAGCAATGTGCTGGTGTAATGATGTGGAAGAAGGATGTGTGTGGACTGAGAGGAAGTGGGGTTTGGTCTCCAACTCTGCCCTTTACTCGGCTGGAAAAATGGCTTGACTCTTCCGAGTTTCGATGTCCTCATCCATAAAGTCAGGTTAATAAGAATCCCTGCACCTTGTGAGGTCCTTGAGACATTAAATGGGAATCTAGGTAAAAATTCTTTCATGAGGTCTAAAGTGCTTACAAAATGTCATTTAAAAATGAACGTCCTATTGCAAATCCTCTTTTCCAAAGTTCAGATGGGCTCAGAGACCTGGTTAGGGCCAGAGGAAAGGTCTCTTGGTTCCCACTCGGTTTCTCTTCCCTGGTTGCGGCACTGCGGTTTGCCTTCCAGGGTAGCAATTCTTGGCAAGAGCAAGTCGCTGGGGGAAATTAAGTGCTGGGAGGGAGGGGCAGGGAGGAGTGGGATCCCCATGAAGGTAAGGAATGGATACTGGGAAGGGAGATGCCAGGGCAGAGGCTCCTACTTTCCCAGTTTGCTGAAGGCTCTGACATTAGGTCTTCTCAGGTCTCCGTCGCTGCCTCTGTCCACCTTTCAATTTGCCTGTCTGTGCGTTTGAAGCAGCCCTAGCATAAAATAACATGCTTTTTCGCTTTTTGCACATTTTGAAAACAAAGTCAGGTTTTAACAATCAGTATTCTGTTCCTTGGTATTTTCTTTCAAGCAAAGGCCATGTTATTGTAAGATACTACGTTTCAATGGGGCTATTCTTTCGTCCCCAGCAAACATTCCTGAGTGGCAGGTTTTAGGAGGTGCTCCAATTTTTATTGCTTCTGGTGTCTGGTAACCTTGGCAGGAGTACTTGTCTCCATGCCCCCCAAGGCCACAGTATTTCAGAAAGTTACAGCTCTTAAAATCGTTCTTTAATAAAAGCAAGTGCCACTAATCCTAAGTAAAGCAAGCTTTCCAAATAAGACCAGCTATGAATGTTTTAAAAAAAGAAAGAAAAGGAAGACACTTCAACAACAGTGAAAACTGTGCATAGTTAAACCTCTTCAGGCGTTTTCACATTCATTTAAAAAGATGTCCTCAGCAAACTTATCCAAATTCTCCACGAATGCTGAGCACGAGGGGCACGTGGTGTTTGTAGGCCAATATTCAATCCAGGTTGAGGAATCTAAAGGGTAGATGTACCTGCCAGGAAAAAAACGACAGTGAAAAGGTTGTGGTGATGGCCACAGACAGAGAAAAGCTGAGTTCCACAGAGCTCAGCCTGCTCAGGCTGTCCAGGCTCCAGGAGGCCATGCTGTCAGCCAGGCTCTGCTGCACTGGCCTCCCCCGGGAAGGACCACAAACCCCCCAATCTCAGGAAGCCACTTGGGGGCTCCCACAACTAAAGGCAGGAATGGTATCTGTTTCAAGAACTATTATTTATTAGGGACGCCTGGGTGGCTCAGTTGGTTGGACGACTGCCTTTGGCTCAGGTCATGATCCCGGAGTCCCGGGATCGAGTCCCGCATCGGGCTCCCAGCTCCATGGGGAGTCTGCTTCTCCCTCTGACCTTCTTCTCGCTTGTGCTCTCTCTCACTGCCTCTCTCTCAAATAAGTAAATAAAATCTTAAAAAAAAAAAGAACTATTATTTATTAAAAAAAAAAAGATATTTATTTATTTATTTATTTGACAGAGAGCAAGAGAGTATAAGCAGGCAGAGCAGCAGAGGGAGAGGGAGAAGCAGGCTCTCCACCCAGCCGGGAGCCCGAAGCAGGCCCAACCCCAGGACCCTGGGACCATGACCTGAGCCAAAGGCAGTCGCCCAACCCACTGAGCCACCCAGGCGTCCCTCAAGATCTATTTTTCAAAAAGAGACAGTAAGATGCGTATTTAAACATTTCTCTCTTTACAAAGAGAACGGTCTGAGAACTTACTGAGGGGGTGGATGTGGTACTGAGGGGGTTGGGTAAGCACCTTCAGAGGCATCTTCAGACCCAGGTCCTCACTCGGTTTATCCGTCAGTGAGTGCTTAGTCGCCCTCATGGTTTTAAGTGGCTCTTTGTTTTAAATTCCCATTGTTTCATTGGTTCTTGGCCTCATGGCTAAGATCAGGTGTAAATTCACATTACTGCATTTATGCTTCTAATGGCTTGTTGGTTAATAGCCTGACACATAAGAAATGTGTAGATAAGAATAAATGACACCGGGGCGCCTGGGTGGCTCTGTGGGTTAAGCCTCTGCCTTTGGCTCGGGTCATGATCTCGGGGTCCTGGGTTCAAGCCCCGCATCGGGCTCTTTGCTCAGCGGGGAGTCTGCTTCCCCCTCTCTCTCTCTGCCTGCCTCTCTGCCTACTTGTGATTTCTCTCTCTGTCAAATAAATAAAATCTCTAAAAAAAAAAAGAATAAATGACACCTAGTTTTGAAGGAAAGATCAGAGACTCCAAAATGACTTACCTGAAACTGAAACTGTATTTTATCTGGAGGGCTTCTTTACCCATAATTAAATACTGTCTTCTCTTTTTCAGATCAGCATTTGTACACGTGGCCTTTTTAATGAAGGTGACTTCAGAGTCTTTCTCGGCAACAGCTTCGCCTGAGAGGCACACAAGTAAGATTATCACATTCAAGTTACGATGTCACGAGTGTAAACTACTAACGATTCCAGTTCCTCATGGCTAATTATTGAGTATAAACTTAATATAAGTGGCTATTAGAGAGTGACAATGTCCATATGGTTAAGACTTTGGAATCAGGCTCTCAGCCATTTGCTAGCTGCGTGGCCCTGGACAAATGAGGCTCAGACCCATCATCTGGAAAATTGGGAATGACAATAAAACCCACCTTCTTAGAACTGTTGTGAATATATGCGAAGTGCTTACAACACAGAAAGCACTATATTAGTGCTTCTTACTGTTACTCCTTTAGAATGAGGAAATAAAAGAATTTCTCTATGGTTGAACAACATTAATCTCCACTTGTTATATAGTAAAATAAAAAGTATTTGGTAGCTGGCAATGGATAATTTTGTAGAGAAGTACAAGACATGTGAAAGACTTTGGAGGATTTGAAAGAGGATAAACTCTGGGATTCTCAAAGAATTCAGGAGTAGTCAAGAAGATGGCTCCCTTACATAGAATGCATTCCTTCCCATGCTGTCCTGTTGCATTTCTACCCATCTTGAAACACATCTTCAATTCTCAAGGTATCCAGTAAATACTCCTGGATGTTCTTTGTCATAAATATCTCTCTGTCTCTCCCCTACTGCCCTTATACTTGAATTTCTATCACAATTTATCTAAGACAATTTATCTGTCTTCAGCTGGGCAGGAAACTTCTTGAGGCAGGGGCTGGGTCTGACTCGTTGCTATAGATTCAGGGCTGATGATCAGTTATTCAACTCTCACAGAGTGATCCTAATTTTTGAATCCTGAAAAACTTCTGGACATATGCTTCATAGTAACTGCATATATGGTAAGCTTTAATTAGTGATATTTAATGAGCATGCACACATCAGTTCCAGCTGGTTTTCTTACGCTCTCCTAATGACCTGCAGGACATGACTTCCCCTGGCAGCAATATCTAAGCAGCATTCCTAGCACTGTTTACCAGTTCAGCCCCTGTCATGGTAAGAAGTGTGGCTGCTGGGGACTTATTATTATTTTTAAAAGCCTTTTGTTATAAAACGTCTCAAGCATATTCAGAAGAGGGAATAGTTAATTAACCTCAGCTTCCACAATCACTTATCTTTTTTATCATTTATATTTTCAGTCAGAGCACCCTGTGTTTTAAGGGAAACACCAGTTTATCATTATTTGAACTGCCTGTTTGCCCTCTATTCTAAATAGCTTAGTTTTTAGTTTGGCTTATTGTTCATGTGCAGCAATTTATGGGTAAGTGGTAAATGTGTGGTGTTCTGATATTTATATAAATTTGAAATTTATATAATTTAAAAAGGAACACCTGGAATGAAGAGACAATAAAGTATGCAAACATTTCTAACATTTCCTTTTAAATGTCATAAATCTGAATGGACAGGAGAACAAAGAAGAAATGATATTGATAAAGAACTACAGCTTGGGAATCATCTCATACTGCACAACATTCAGAACAGCCTGAGATGTCTTCTGATACAATGTAAGAATTGGTACAAAATAAGACAAATAACTTGTATTTCTGGAATGAAGAACACTTGATTATTTCAGTAAAAATAGGAATGGCTTATTCTTCCTTATAATGTGAAAGCTGGGTGCAAATGGCATTCAAAGTTAGACTGCGAAAAGATCAGAGTGCTAAACACATATTTTCATCAGAATGACAATCATGATTCAGAAAATTTGTGATCATCAATGAGAAAAAAACAGATTAACACCACAAATCAATTTCATACAATAAAACATTTGAAAATGATAAAAACCAGAAACACATTTTTTATCAGAGTATCGATCAAGCAAATCAAGATTTGGAAAGTATTATTAGTCTATGGCTAAATATGATGAAGCATTTTTCTACTTGAAACACTTGAAAGAATTTCAAAAGAGAAGAAAATTAATATAAACATAAAAGTTGCAACTTAGGTTTACACTCCTACTTATTGCAAAATTTATACCTAGTGAAATGAGAACACAACTTTTTGGAAAATATAAATAAGGTGATAAAATTTCAATCATTATGGAAAAAATTAAAGAATATAAAAAGTGTTTAAAATAATGTAAAATAAAAAATTGGGGACTTTGAAGATTGTTTAATGGGTTTTGCTGATTTCAAGGTACTGGAAAGAACAACTGAACAACATATCAAACTGTTGGAGAGAAAAGGAGTCAATGAGGAATACTTATGTGAACACCTTATTGGTGCAAATAGATTTCCAGGGAAGAGTTCAGTTTCAGCAAAAATTCTGAAGTTCCCAGCTGTTCAATTAGATGTTGACTGAATTACCTATCAAGCAGGTATCAAGTGTCTCTGGACACCACAAAGATAGGAGCCAAGCCAGATCATCTCACTGTAACTACTTCTTTGTAAGTTTAGTGTTCTGTGTATCTAGGCAGAATTAAGGAAAAACTTTTAAAATTTCAATAATGAAAAAATTGCAATAATGAAAATTGGAAAAATATTGGGATTTTGACAGGCAGCTGGTAGTGCTAGAATCACAAAGGCAGTTTGGAAATAATGTCAAGCCTGATGGGTTTACTTCGACAGATATTGTGGTGTAGAAGCAAATATTTACAAAGTGGATAGATGTGCTTTTTGGTGACTTGCTCATGATAGTCTAGCAATTGTGTCAATACACTCTTCAGATGTTCAACAAAATATATATCAACTTTAATAAGCCCACAGAATAGAGAATGAGTAGTGAACTTGTATAAAAATAAAGGAAACTATGAAAGTGGAATAGGCTTTTAGCAAGATAAAAATGATTATAAGTTTGATATAAAACAAAATCAAACCACTTAAGGGAAAAGCTAATTATATGAAAATATTTTTGTTTTAATGGCAAAAGTAAAAAATAGGATGAACTTTTAAGTTTTTTTAAAAAATTGTGAATCCTAAAACTTTGTCTATGATGTTTGTAAAACTCTCAGGGTTAAAGGGGATTAAAAATTAAGAAAATTAGGAAAAACAAATATTCAATAAATTTTCAAATTTCAAAAATTCCATAAATTGTTGTCATGACTTAGTTGATAATAGAGATGCACTGAATACATAAAAACGTCATACAGTGTCCGAAGGACTAGAAACAACTTGAATGCAATTACTACCAACTGAGCAGAAGTTGAGAGAGACTTCAGGACCACAGATAGTACCTTTGCTATTAGGAGGTATTACTCATTGAGATTATAGGTTTTTAAAGACTATCAATTCGATAAAGATATAATGGAAGTTTGATGTGGTTCCTTATTGTCAAATCAGAGCTCAGACAGAGGCAATCCTGTAGTGAGTCAAGCAAAATAAGATTGACAATTTCTAAAATTAAAAAAACTTATTTGGAATTATTAGAATTATTTAATGAATCATTTGTGTGACTATATAATTTGACAAGTTTTATAATATTTATAGCTTAGTTTAATTAGAGAATAAAAGGGAACATATTTTAAAATGTTTTATATGTTTTTTTACATGTGAATTCATTTTATTGTATTGGTTATTAAATGTCTCATTTATCCTCACATGGCATCTAACCCACAGCTTTGTACTTCATAGACGCTCTTCACTGGTTTTCCTGTTTCTACTCTTGATCTCTTCCACAAAAGAAGCCAGAATGATCTTTTAAAACCATAAATCAAATCATCTTGTTTGCTTACCTCAAACCTTTTGTTAGCTTCCCTTTGGACTTCTAGAATAAAATCTAAATATCTTGTCATGCGTTATAAATCCTTGTATGACCCAGCTCCTGCCTACCTCTCAGCTTCATCTCATACTAGTCTTCCTGCCTCTGGCCCCCGCTGGGGTTCTTCAGCTCCCTGATGGTGCCAGGTTACTTGCTATCTTAGGGCAGTTGCATATTTGGTTCCCTCTTCATCCCACCCCTTTAAGAATGCCTAACTCCTAATATCATCCCCCCCAAACGCCATCTGTTATCACACTGTAGGAGTTTCCCACATTAATTACATGTCTCAAATATAGTACTTGTTGTGATTTAGAATTATTTGTTCATTGTCTTTCTTTCTTTCTTTCGTTCTCTCTCTCTCTCTCTCTCTCTCTTTCTTTCTTAACATTGTCTCCTTGAACAGAATATAAATGTTAATAAGGCAAGAACTCTGGCTGTGTTATTCAAGTTGTATTCTCTGTGTTTAATATAATTCCCGGTCTATCAATATAATGCCTCATTAATGGCACATAGTAAGTACTAAACATTTGTTGAGTGAGAGGATGAATGAATGAATTCTCACCAGCTTTGTAGATATCCAGGAGGGTCGCAGTGTACTTAATGAAGACATTTTCTTCAGTGATAGATGTGAGACGAACTTTATAAGCTGGTAGAAGAAACAACACAAGAATTCATGCTTAATATCACTAATGCCATATCCAGTAGAAGCCAGAGTTTGTCAAACAAATGAGAAATGAAGCATAGCAAGCTCTTATGGGCTCCCTGAGGTAAATCTCATTTCTTCCAAAAAGCCTTCCTAAATACTCCCAATCTGATTCTACTGATCACAACTAATGATTTATTCTGCTAAGAATCATTAGCCCTAGCCACTGTTATAGAACAGGCTGACTAGGATAAGAGCAGCATTAAATTAAAAGACAGAAGCACAATGGTTAGTGCTGTGAAGTGTGTAAACCTGGCGATTCACAGACATGTACCCCTGAGGATAAAAACACATTATATGTTTATAAAAAATAAAAAAATTAAAAAAAAAGACAGAAGCACACTAAACAAACAAAATATGTCTTTGTTAGATGTAAAGTTCAGATTTTGATCCTTTAAGATTAGTGGGGTCATGTCCATGGGGAATGTGGAAGAGCCCCTTCCTTTTCCATTTGTCCACAGAGGGGCCTTTATCTATCATTCAGGCCTGTCCTGTGGGCCTCCTGTTCCCTTGCCTGGATTGTTTAGATACCTCCAGTGGCTCTGATCTTTGGATTTTGATAGGATTTGGTCTTCTGACTCATCATTGCTGGGACTGGCATCTGACATGAGACATTCTTTATCCTGTTTTCTCTTCATTCAGGCATCAATTTTTAACCCATGGTATTTGATCTCAGGTTTGGAATGAGCAGCTTGAAGGGACCGATCCCTTCTATGTAGTCTAAGAAAAGATCCTTTCATTTTTGCTTTGGTAGAGTTGAAGTGAATGACCCAAAAGGTTTGCCCATTTTTGAGATTCCAGCTAGCTAGATGAATGAATGAGCTCACTGTGCCAGAACCAAAGGCCAACTGAATTAGTAGCTTAAAACAAATTTTGAAATATCCTGAATTGGGGTGCCTGGGTGGCTTCATTGGATGAGCATCTGCCTCTGGCTCAGGTCATGATCTCAGGGTCATGGAATCAAGCCCCACATTGGGTTCCCTGCTCAGCAGGGAGTCAGCTTCTCCCTCTGCCTCTGCTGCTCCCACAACCACACCCCACCCCTACCCATGCTTTCTCTTTTGCTCACTCTCTCAAATGCATAAGTAAAATCTTTTTAAAAAGATTTTATTTATTTATTTGACAGAAAGAGAGATCACAAGTAGGTAGAGAGGCAGGCAGAGAGAGAGAGAGAAGAAGGCTCCCCACTGAGCAGAAAGCCCAATGTGGGGCTCGATCCCAGGACTCTGAGACCATGACCTGAGCTGAAGGCAGAGGCTCAACCCACTGAGCCACCCAGGTACCCCAGTAAAATCATTTTTAAAAAATCAAGATGAATTCTATGGAAAGAAAGACTATAAACCATCCCCAATTTATTCTGATGGCTGTATTTCCAGTAAGCGAGATCAGTGTAATATAACGGAAATAATACTGGAGAGCAGGATGCATCCTAGTTTTACTACTTAATTCCTGCATGACTTTGAACAAATTATTCAATCTCCCTGAAACTTAGTTTATTCACTGGCAAAATGCAGATAATTCTCTGTTACCTCAAACAGGTCTTATGGGACCCCAATGAGAAACGATATAAGAAAGCAGTCAGTAAACACACAGTGCTGAATTAACTGTACTGAGATAATATCCTTCTCTCTCTCTCTCTCTCTCTCTCTCTCACACACACACACACACACACACACACGTTTTGAGATAGTGTACAATATGCTCTCTTTCTCTCTCTCAAAAAAAAAAAGAAGCCAGAAATAAACATTAGAAACCAATTTTGATATGGTTTCTCTCATATGTGGAACATAAGAAGCAGGGCAGAGGATCGTAGGGGAAGGGAGGGAAAATAGAATGGGAAGTCATCAGAGAAGGAGGAAAAACCATGAGGGACTCTTAACTCTAGGAAAAAAACTGAAGGTTGCTGGAGGGGCGGTGGGTGGGGGCGGGGGTCACTGGGTGATGGGCATTAAGGAGGGCACATGATGTGATGAGCACTGGGTGTTATATATGAAACTGATGAATCATTGAGCATTACATCTGAAACCAATGATGTACTATAAGTTGGCTAATTGAATTTAAATTTTAAAAAAAGAAAGGCATAAAAAGGTTAATATCCAATATATATAAGGAACTTACACACACACACACACACACACACACACACACACGAAAATAAAGGAGTTAATTCCCTGAACTTAAGAGAAGACCACAACTGTCCTGGGCATTTGACATAGCTCTGAGCTCTGGACATCCAGAAGGAGATGCTCCTTTTGAAGCAGAACATTGCATTTCTGCATATATTTAAAATGATTTAGTATTGATATTTTTACCTTGTCTTTGAAGGGAGTTTGAAAAAAAAATTCTAAGCCCCCAAACCATCTTTGTGTTTGCCTCTGCTCAACTGACTGGAAGAATAGTGAAATCTTATACCTTCATGGCTTCTCAAAAGTTCTCTTTGTTTAATTTGATGGGATCTAGTAGAGCAAAGTATCCTGGCTGGGTGTGTACATCACTCCTGTTGTTTTAAATGAAAGTTACATTTCTTTGCTGAAGGATAGATAATTTTGCATGTTAATGCTGAAAATCGACATTTTCCTTCAAGGGAACATGGAATGTAGTATCCAAATAGTCACTATAAAAAGTTGTTGCTCTCTAATGGATCATGTATTCATAAAACTTTATGTTTAATGGAACTCTGTATAGAAACTTTGAACTTACCATAGGCAATGTCTGGTTTACATGCTGCTTCTTTTCTAGTATCTGGAGAGATTGTCAGATCCAATTCTGCCTGCATTTGTCCACAGTCAGCTGGATTTTGTGTAAAATAGTAAAAGTTAGGTTAACATAAAGAGGCAGGCACTCCCTTTGGCAGTAAACACAGTTTTTACAAGCCCTGGCAATCCAGTATAATCTTACAAATACCATTTTTTCCCTCTTCCATAAAGTGAAACATTATATAAAGCAAAAACAAATGAAATAAACAAAAACAAAATCTGGGACATGAGGCTTAGAATGGGTAGTCACTCCACATTCAGTTCTTTTGAAATGTTTATGCCTTCATTAAAGAAAGGAGGAAAATTTCCCATTTTGAGTATAATTAAAAGTCCCTTGAAGGAACCAAAATGATAACCGGACTGAGTTAGAGCTATAAAATGGTACAATAAGTACCTTGTATAGATATTAAATTTTTTGAAAAACAAAATAAATCCCAAACCAACCCAGACCCTCATGGAGTCAGTTGATGATTATTGAGTTTTGGGTCTTTTCCTTGACCAAGGGAAAGGATTTACAGAAGACTGAAGGGATCTGGACAATAAACAGAGATGTCACTGAGTGTTAAGGAAAAAGAAAAAGAAAAAGAATGGGGCTAGTGGCTCAGTCCTGAGCCTCTGTTCTCTTAAGCTGTGGTCCTATTACATTAAAAAGACAAGGTGAAAAGCAAGAATTTCACATCCTGTTATTCCTCTGATATCCAACAAATTTTCTAGCAGGTGTTTCTCCGTCTCTGTACAGTAGAAACTACCAGGGTGTTCAGAAGTTGTTGAAAAGCAGTTTTACAGTTTTCAAGCAATCAGTTTTCAGCCAGCTGAGATGTCTACTTCTGAGGAACAAGTTTGTCAAATAGCTTCTGCCAGATTAGCCCTGGATTACCAGTGCTGCTTTAAACAAGCATGCAGTCTGAACATGTTAAATGAAGTTTACCTTCTACGCATTTGCACGTTACTCCTTCACAGACTTGCTGAAGATTGCCATGGGATGGGCTATAAAACATGGTGCATTGTTTATCTGTGGCAATGAAAGCATAGTTAGGAGAGGTGGCTTGATTAACACACAACACATTTATGGATCAGTGAGTCTCTCCCATGGGGTTTTGGAGATGACTTATTCCAAAATTTCTTTTTGTAACTTAGATGCAGGGAGATTAAACTATGCATTGTCTCTCCTGACGCATGTCCCTTTACTCTCCTTCAAAATGATTTCCCCTTCTGTGCTTGAAATTTTACTGTTCAATATTATTTCTTAGAATTAAAATATTTGACACTTCCATGAATGAGAGGAAGTAAATTTTGTTACACAAGGGTCTGCTGAAACAGCTGTAATTGTTTAGGAGAATAGAGGAAGAGGGGCCAAGTATGTTCCACGTGATTTTGGAAGATAAAACTAGAATGAATGGGTGTGAGAGTTTGGTTCATTTTTAGAATTTTTTAAACAAGTAGAACTGCCTCAAGTGGAGTTGTCTGTCTTGTGAACCAAAGAGCTCTCTGATTACTTAGTATTTGCAGAAAATCTCAGTGATCAAATGTAGGATCATTGATTCAACATTTATTAAACAAGTTATGTACCCAACACTGTGTTGATTCTGGGAGGATTAAAGAAATAGGGGGTACATGAGCTTCTCCAAAAAGGAGAGATGCAATGAATACTATAATGAAGGCAAAGTAGTTCTCTGAAGAAATTTTAGAGTAGAGTTGATTACCTGGTCTGTGGTATTCATACACCGTGAAAGTAGCAGGACTCAGAAACCCAACTTGAAAAAGTTCAAATATCCGGAATCGAACACAAAGGAACTCATCGGAAGGAATCTGACAAATTCAAGGTTTGAGCAAATTATGGGAGAAGAGACTCAGCATTTTAGCCTGCAAATTTTGAATAGTGATTGGAAATGGGGACTGATGGGAGGTGGAACTTACCGAATTCAGTTGCAGAATAATATGTCCATCTTTGATTTGATAATCAGTTAGTAGCTGATCTACCCCTTCCACAAGCTGAGAGAGGAAAGAGAAAGCTTGGATTTAATTTCATGATTTTTTTTAAGTTGATCTTTTTGTTTAAATGCATTCACCCGATACTGGGATGTTAGACGTGGGGAAGTAATCCACTATTCAAAAAAGTCGAAGAGCAGCTCCTCCTCCTGAAAAAGTCTGAACATGTAATCCTATGCATTTAAATTTTGTTCAGACCATGCAAGTATATGCCCCCACTTTATTTTGGAAAATTAAAACTTAGGTAGATTATTGGTTTGGAAAGAATATTCTAGGTGATTCTATGAAAGTGATATATTAAAATACATTGTATTTTATTATATATTATACATATAATTATATATATATAATTTAATAAATTATAAAATATGTTAAAATGAAAGGAAATAGCTTTATCTGTAAAAGAATGTAGTAAAGAAAATCAAGCATCCATAACAATATGTAAAAGAGAACATTTACAGCTCTTAAATCTTCTACATTTGCACTGATTCCGGTAGGCAAAGAGATATCCATCACTGCATGGGAAGACCCAGATGATGATTCTTCTTTGCTGGGCTTGTAGCTAAAATAAATGAGAGATCAGAAATGGAATAAAAAAGTGGACAAGATTCTTTAAGAAAAGGCCTTACTTCTTAGTAGGTTTTAATTTTTAATTTGGGTCTGCCCTTACTTGCCTCTCTATAATATATGAATTGCAACATCTAAATGTTAGTGTTGCAAGAGATCTTAGAGTTATCTATTCTAACTCTTTGCTCACTTGACCAATACCTTATTGAGAGAGTGAGTGTGAGTAGGAGGGGCAGAAGGAGAAGGAATGAGAGAACCCCAAGCATACTCTGCCCTGAGTATAGAGCCCAGTGTGGGGCTCTATCTCACTACCCTAAGGTCATGACCCCGAGATCACAACCTGAGGTGAAACGAAGAGTCAGACTCTTAACCAACTGGGCCACCCAGGCACCTCTTGACTGATACTTTGTTATTTTTTAAAAGATTTTATTTATTTATTTGACAGAGAGAGAGAGAGAGAGAGATAGCAAGATCAGGAACCCAAGCAGCGGAGGACCCTGAGATCATGACCTGAGCTGGAGGCAGACATTTAACGACTGAGCCACCCAGGTGTCCCTTGACCGATACTTTAAATGGACCTGTAGAGGTCATTCAGCCCAAGCTCTTAACAAACTAGTTGAGGAAACTGAGGATGAGAGTAAGTTACTTGTTCAAGGTCACATGACTAGTTCACCTCAGAGCTGCATAAATCTCTTGATTCTCATTCCAGTTCTTTTTCTAATGGAGCACACTTGAAAAAGAAAATTTGTCCTATATTCAAAAGAGACTCAATAAGCATGTTTAGGAAAAAAGCTTGAAGGAAATACCCTAAAATGTTAGCAGCTACTCTCTTCTGGATGGTGAAATTTTAAGTGATTAAAAGCATGGAAACATGCTTTTCTATATTTTCTAAAATTTCGACAATAGATACTTTATTTAAAAAAATGTTTTAAGGACTATCCTCCATCTAGGAATTGTGCTTAGGAGGAAGTTAAGGAAAAAGGCAAAGGGAGTAAAATGAGAGATTTGGTGTTTTTTTGTTTTTTTCTGATAAGAGAAGAAAAAAGAAGCTACTGAACTGGGGAATCAGGAAAATTGGGTTTTACCCCAGTTCTGCTGAGAGATTTCTACAAATTGTTTTCCCTTTCTGGAGTATATTTTCTTGATAAAATAAACCGTGAAGAAGTATAAACTTGTGTTTCAAGTTTACCTTTATAATTCTAAGGCTTTGTTTTAAGAGGCAGAGGTTAGTGCTGCCATTAAGTGGAATTAGAAGATTTAAAAGGGGTAAGTTGGCAGGTCAGGGACTGAAGACCAGGGATAGGGGCAGAGTGAGGGTGGTTCTGCAAAGCTTGAGTTTCAGGTTCTAGCTTCATCTCAAGATGCTTGAGAGGCAGCTGGACATTTGAGAGTGGAGCCTGGAAGATTTGTCAGGATTAAAGGAAGAAACTGGGGAGACAGCTTCATAGTGGGAAGATAAACTGATCTCACCTGAAGGAATGAGTATTAGTTAAATGGGAGGTTTTATGTGAGTTAGTGAGGTGGCAGGGGATCTTTTTTCCCCCAATCACACCTTATTAGGGCAGACCCCATTAGATGTTTTGTTTGTAATATTTTACTGTAATAATTAAAGATATCATAAAATCTCTGGTTTACAAAAATTTAGTCCCATTCTTCACCAAATTAACAATTAACAACAATTAACAACAGACTATAAGACAACGTGGAACTGTAAAATGACATCTGGACATCTCCCCAATTGGATGGGTGAGTATCACCAGAAGCAGAGAACTCTTGCTCACAGATGCAAATACTCTGTCAACAGAATGGAAAAAGGCCTCCTGAGTGGAGAATATCTATGAAAAGTTGCTGGAGCCTTGATGACTGGTTGCCATGGTGACTGTTTCAACCATGGAACAGAAATGTTCCTTTCGAGAAGCCCTTTGCCTGCTGCCAAAGACAGCAATCTCCCCCAAAGGCATTTTGTTCAGAGAGAAGGAGAGAAATGAAATCCTTTTTTCTTTTATTATGGATACAACAGAGAGGTTGTAAAAAGCTAACGACAGGAAAGAGACCCCCTGAATACAGAAACTGTATGCTGGCATTTTTTTACATCAGGAGAGAGAATATCTGAAGGCGAAGATTTTTTCACATGAATAAGTACTACACAGTTACTTTTGGACTTTATCCAATCTAACTTTAACTTCACAGAGCCAAATCATATTCTACCTGGCTTTTTAACATTCTGTTCCCAATTGGTAAAAGCCAAAAAACTTAGAAAATTCAATATTACATCTCTATTTTCTTTCTTTTATATATTAACAATCTGGAATTAGGCCTCCTGTCAATGAATTTAAATGAATGAGTTTTTGATAAGAGCCTTTTTATGTATCGCAGAGTTGTGGGACATAAGAACTGAAAGACACTTGGAGAACAGATAGTTTAGTTTCCCTGCATGATAGAAGAGGCCCAGAGAAGCAAGCCAATTTGCCACAGGTCACTTGAGTACTTCACGGGAGAGGCTACCCCACAGGGGGTCCCAGTGATCCATCAGAGCCCTCCTTTGTGCCCACTGTAGGGTCCCATGCAGTGATTCTGGCCCTGCCTTCAACAAGTCTGCTCACATCTCCCTGTGACCAGTGTTCGGAATTTAAACACAACTGTGATCATGCCTCCTCCAGAAGAGAGATACCCAAGTGCAGAAATGGCAGTTAGGAGGGTAGGAAAGAGAAACCTTAGCAGGAAGACATGAGGGAATGTGGAAGGGTGTTTGAGAGGGAACAGAGGGCAGACACTGGCCAAGGACAGAAGGAGGTATTGTGAGCAGGCTGGCCAGTGTGGGAATCCCGAAAAGAGAGAGACTGGCTGGGAAGGAGGTGGTGAGAAGCAGTGTGCTGTTCATTGAGGTCAGTGGTCTTAGGTGGTTTAGATCCTGACCTGAGTGTCAAGGTCTGGGGCTCGAGGCCCTGCCTCTACCACCAATCTGTGAGAACTCAGCAGGTCACCTCACCTCTTTGTGTTTCAGCTTCTGGGTTCACATATCACACCCCCTCAAATCCTTTTCTGCTCTAATCTATTATACAGCTCTACGGAATTTCTAAGTGCCTTGACATCATCTGTGATTACATGCACAATCAGCAGAATACCAACCACAGAAATCAGTTGTTGAGAATATGAAGAGTTAAGGAAACAGCACAACAGGAGGTACAGAGGGGTTATGAAAGGAAGAGGGAAGAAGTCTGTGTTCTAATCATGGGTCCACAACTGATTGGCTCTGTGTGATCACTAAGGTATGTGTACATAATTTCAAAAACCTATGCTTTTTTAAAAAGATTTATTTATTTATTTGAGAGAGAGAGAGAGAGAGAAGGAGAGCACTAGCACGGGGAGGGGGAGGGGCAGAGGGGGAAGAAGGGAAGAGGGGAAGGAGAGCAGAAGCAGAGGGAGAAGCAGACACCTCGCTGAGCAGGGAGCCCAACGTGGGGTTTGATCCCTGGACCCTGGTTCTCAAGGCTGGCTACCATCAGAATAACCTCTAGGGGTGAGGCCAGAGTTTTGGATAGTTCTAAAAGCCCTCCAGCTGACTTCCATGTGCAGCCTGAGTTGAGAACCACTGGCTAATAAGGGCTAGGGATTTTTCTGGGTGAATATGATTTTTCTAAGTAGGAGAGTAGAAGCTGCTTATAAGAAAGTCTTTTTCTTTTTCTTTTCCTAATACTTTAATTTCTTCTCTCCCTTTTTGGAAGATAGAAAAAAGATAATATTATAGTGTTTGAATAAGAAGGCCAAAAGTGGGAGGCCAAAAACTATGAGCAAAAACAAAGCAGTTTTACAAAGTAGCTATCTAAGAACACCCATTATGTCTTGCACTTTAAAAAGCGCACAATTTTGCGTCTTCTAGCCATCTTAAAATTCAAGAAGGTGTAACGACATAATAGAATGGCACAACCCAGACCTTGAAATCTTCGCTCCCCTTTGTGAAAACAGGCTTACCTGGCACAGGCTATGATGCGCTTGTAATCCGAGTCACCATAGCCTCTGTAGCTGGATGCTAGCATACACGACAAGCAAACAAAATGATAGTAAACCATTTTTAGCTGTTTTGCACCCGATAGAACAGAATAATTAGTGAAAAGGTCTCTGAACACAGTTAAAAATGATTTATGACTTGGAAATTGACACTTCTGGTGATTTTAATGGAAATTCATGGCTACTGACAATAATAATAATTATAACAGTTCTTTGCTCTCAAAGAACTTATAATTTAAGGAAGGAGTTATATAGGTAAATAAATAAATAGGTAACATGTTTGGAGAAGGTGGTAGGGAGAAAGAGCTGATGCCTGGATTCACTGGTTGCTAGAAATCCCCTATTCCTTGTAGGGATAGGTCTTTGAGCCACACATAGAAGCTCTCAGGGCAGAAGAAAGCACACCCTCTGATCCTGGGGCCATGGTTAGAGGAGGACTACAGGGAGCAAGAGGACTTGCTTTTGAAATGGAGGGGAGAACCAACCCACCAGAAGAGGGAGATGAAGACCACAGGAAGAAAAAAAGGGAGGGGCACAAAATTACAGTGTAAATCATGCTGTTTTACCTTCTATGTCTTGGGTTTCAATTTTCAAATGAAAGCTGCAAATTTCATCAGAGGTGCCGGTTTTTTGAACCACAGTTGTTACCTGTATTGGGACGAGTGAACAAGAATATTCTATTTAAAACGGGACAGTGGGAAGGCATTATGGCAGTACTGTTTTGCTGCAGATGGGATGCTTGAAGTATCATTTCCACAATCCAGTGCAAATTGGGTGCAGTGAAGACTCATTTCACAATAGCTGGACTTTCAGCAAACCCCACAATTTGAAACATAGCTGAGAAGCCCAAGTAGGGGAAAAAAATGATATCTAGCCCGGCAGAATCTTGCCAAATCCCATGCAGTCAAATCTGAGCACCCAACTGTACAGAAAAGTTCCTAAGCCTCTCACCTTTGAACCCATACAATAAGTTTTATGCATAACACTACAAGGCTAGGAAGTAGGTTTTTTTCCCAGCTCCCACACTACCCATGGTAAACAACAAATTATAGGTGTGCATAGAAGGATGGGGGTGCTACCCGAGGTAGATGTGTTGAGAGCAACTAGAAGTGACAGAGAAGTGAATAACCATCTCCCTACCAACCCAACCATGCAATCTTATAAAATCTTTGAAGGGATAAATGTAGTAAAGATAAGAGCATAATTAAAATCGTCAGTAGAATATTAAATGATGCTTAGAATATGTAATTGATCTTATTTTAGCCATTTAGCAGTACAAGTTTTTCTAAGCTGTCTACACAAGTGCACACAGTCTATGGTTAAAATAAAAGAAACTTAAGCCCTTATGTATATACATCAATCTTAAATGAAGCTGGATAAACGAGGTGTGACTATGCTACAAACCACAGAAAACATGGATACATATGTGTGTGTATCCACACACATGCACATGTGTACCTTTACGTATAGAACCATAAAATTATGTATCTATATATAATTATATATATAATTTCCACAAATACAAAGACTATATGCATACAAGGATTAACGTAACCATTTTCAAAAAGCAATTGTGAGTACAGCTACCAAGATAGCAAAAAGAATTAAATAAATTAATCCTACTTTAGTCATGGTTACCCAAGCCTAGATTTCTGTAACTTTGTGGCAAAGTCCCTAACTTTCTTTTATGTTACTTGGTACAAGCAGACACATCATTGTGCATGAAACTGGCTCTCAGTGAAATACTTACATGCACTGTGGCCAGCCCATTGCCATATCCAGTACTGACTACGAGGTCATCATTGAGAGGCACCTGAAGAGGGGATGAGAAACCATGCTTTCTTTTCTTGTTCAATGATGAGGGAGGACAGAACAATGAAAAGAGTTCATGGACACCTGCCAGCTTCCTCTCTCAGAGCTTTTGTGAGATTAAATGGGTAAGACAGTGAAAATCCTGTGCACACAGACACGAAAAGTGCTGGCAATTCCCCTTTCCCTTTTACATGTAAATATAGTGTCTGAGATCTCCTGAGTAAGCCAGTGATGCCAACATATCAGAACTTATTTTTGGTTACACCTTCACTTATATATGGTTATGATAAAACTGGATCTTCATCTCCTTTTGCCAACCGAGTAAATGCCTTTCAGTGCCTCATGATGGCTGTCTCCTCCACTTCCCACTGCTCTCTGTTTAACAAAAGACTTGGCACCCCACCCAGACCCCTAGCACCTCACTTAAGCCTGCCAAATCCTTAGGTGCTGATGGTCTTCTTCCCATCTTTCTAGAAGGAGAGTGAAGGAATGAACTGGATTAAGGAATTGTCTTCTTCAAAGGAACTCAATTATATAAATGCCCCTTGATTTGTGGAAAGCATGGGGGAGATCATTTTGTGCAAGAGGCCCGAAGAGTTGGCTCTTTGCTTTCACTAAGTCTGTAGCCTGCCCTTCCCTCACTTAGCACACTGGTGCAAAAGGGATTTGGTGTCCATGAAAAGCCATCAGCCCTTTTTCTAAATTTTAGTGAATGTACATAAAAAGGCCAACTTCCTTTTTTCCCTGATGGAATATAGTAGCATGCTACATGAGGAATGGATTCTATGGCAACACTGTTGCCCTGCCCTTGTCCCCATGCCCCTCCGTTGCCCATTCTTGCCCAGAGTCAACACATTTAGTCACATATGTATTAAAGATGGGGTATCTTCTATGAAAGAACTTGTTTAACTTCATTTAAACTACAGTTTCCCACACTTTCTTGATCACCAAACTTTTTTTAGGTAACATATTTCAGGAAATGCTGGCATAGAGAATTCCAAACTCGGTATTACTAGCCTGGGTTTTCTACAAAGTCATGGGCTTTAGTCATAGGCTTATAGTCATGGGCTGAGGTTTAAATTATTTAAAAATGGCAAGGGGCTCCTTATAGCATTACCCCTGCAGAGAAGAATTAATTCCAGCTACGTCCAATGGGTCTACCGTGCTGTTCAGGTCAAGACCTCCTCATGAGAACTTAGACCACTGGCTCAGAATGTCAGTCTCTGGTGAACTCTACAGGTTCCCAGAGAAAGAAGACACATTACCAACCCAGGGGCCACAAGCACCCATGCCTGCAGAGGCCCAAGCATAAAGTACAGACAAAGTGCATACATACATGTCCCGTGACTGGCGGGAACTGGGACAGATTGAAGAATGCTTGCTGCTGCCAGCACCTTGTGCCAGATCCTATGGATTTTCAAAGGAGTTTGGAAGCAGATTTCTATTTGAAGTCTATGGATTTTTTTATTAAATATTTTATTTACTTATTTGAGAGAGAGAGGGAGAGATAGAGAGAATGAGAGAGAGCGAGCATGAGAGGGGGAAGGTCGGAGGAAGAAGCAGATGCCCTGCTGAGCAGGGAGCCTGATGCAGGACTTGATTCCGGGACTCTAGGATCATGACCTGAGCTGAAGGCAGATACTTAACCAACTGAGCCACCCAGGTGCCCTGAAGTCTATGAACATCTAAGTATTGGAATATGTCTATATCTCTATCTATATATTCATATCTATCTTTTTTTTTTTTACTATGGGCCAATAGTTCGTAATTTTTGCATTAAATTTTATTTCTCATGACTATTTACTTTTTCTAAACATGGATTTGTAGAGGATATAGACAGTCAAAAACTATTTCCAGTTATTCGTATATTTAAATACGACTTAAAACATCTAAAGTGTAGTAATTAGAAAAATGTGTCTTAGCAGCTGTTCACTGCCAGCTACTGTAACTGACGCAGAAACTAGTTTTTCCAATGTGTTCTTTTTGGGGGCAAATTTTCATAGGCCATCGATGTTTTCATAAAAAAGAAAAAAATCCAGGGGAGCCTGGTTGGCTCAGTTGATTAAGTGTCCGACTTTTGATCTCAGGGTTGTGAGTTCAAGCCCCACGTTGGGCTCTGCACTGGGCATGGAGCCCACTTAAAAAAAAAATCCAGCAGGGCACACAGGGTAAGTTGTTGGAGGACCTAAAGGCCAATTCCAGCTAGGCCACAGTTTGCATGTGTCACAGGGCCAGCTGGAACCATTGGTGGATGCCCAGGTGTGTTTTCTCTCCCTCTATCATTGTACCTTTTGCATACTGTTCTCTCTGTCTGGAATGTTATTCCCTTTTCTTCACCTGGCTAAGTCATTCTGATTCTTCCAGATTTAACCTGCACCCCTGGATGCACTTGACAAATTCCTACCTCTCACCTTGGGTCAGGAGGCCCTGCTCTGTCCTTCCATGTCCCTGTCAAGGCTCTTATTTTTCACTGTCTGGTAAAATAACTGCCTCCCTGAGCACACAGTTTCTTCATATACTTTTGCCTTTGAATCCCCAGTGCCCAGGACATAGCAGGTATGAGTGTCTTTTTTAGTAGTAAATAGATATAGTTGTAAAATAAGAGTGGAACACATGGTTTCAAAGGCCCCATCCCGTTACAAAATATTATCAAAAGTCCTTCATTTACCTCTATTGGCCTTCCAAGGAAACTGTTCTCTGTCATCTTATAATGGTGGATGTCACCTTTACACTTATAAGAAAGGTTGATATCCATGTCCAAGCGAAGTTGTTTAATCATGAGTGAATATTCTGTCAGGCTCTCGATGGCATTAATTGTATCCTATCAACAATTAGCAAGGCACAAAAATAGGTTTAGCTCATTTACATATTCCCTGTGTTTACAAATACCCTTTTCTTGGGAGACCGTGGGGATATGTTAAGCTGTGCTGAAACTCCAGCTGACTGGAATTGGTGAAGGGCCCCCAGGTGGAGGTAAGAGGAAGGTCTCTCCCTCCCGGGTAAGGATGCTGCTGTTGGCAGGGAGAGGAAGGAAGTGTGGCCTCAGGTCTAGGTTCTCTATGCATCCTGAGTGCGTGACCTCAGGCAGGTCACTCTTTGCAGAATGCCTCCATTTTATCTTTAAGTCTCACCTTAAATAAATCCACAGTGAGGCCAGAAATAAGCTCTCCCTCCCCATAATTCTGTTTTAATTTTCTCTTTCTGTCCACTGTAATGAAAGATTTCTGGAGGCAAGTCTTTCTTGGCATCCATTACATTTAGTAGGTACACATAGTAGCTATTGAACAAGTATTTGTTGAAGGAATAAAAGAATGAACTTTAGTTATCTAGGTCTCATCTTCCTCATCTATAAAGTTAGGAAATATGACTAGCTCAGAGACATCAAATACGTGGCTATCCCATCTGCTTGTATTGATGGTGTGCTCACCAATGGGACACTCTTCCTTGCTAAGCTTGCACCAGTCTCTAAGATGAAAACCCATTTGCCTCCCCGGATTAGATAATGATTAAAGTAATCCTGAGGGACCCCTCTTACTCTAAATTTTGTAATATACAAACATATACAAACACATTCTGTCATCATCCAACATCCAAGGAACAGAGAAGATGCCAGTATTTGAGCTAAACTTTGAATGCAGATGCATGTTCTTCAACTACCTAATAGTTCTAACATAGAAAATACATACATAAATGAGTTTACATTGGTAAATAAATTATAACAATCAGTATCTCTTTCACTTTTTATTTATTTTTGGGGGGATATCAGTACATTTGTCCACATGGTCATTATACAGGATGTGATGGATTTTGATAACCTTGTTAGCCCTTCATGATCATTAAGAATCGTAAAGGTAGTACGGGATTTAGAATTAGGAGATGTGACTTTTGATTTTGGCTTTGCCCCTAACTCCATGAATGAACCTCCTGGGGATGACTTTCTTCCCTAAGAAGGCTATCAGTGCAGATAATCTCTAAGGGTCCTTTGGTTCTAGTGATTGATTCATATCTATGGTATACTCATTTGGTGGACAAAAGCATGGAGGTCAGAATGGGTGTGGAACATATAGTGGGTGGGATGTGGGTGGCAGGACAAATGTCTCCAGGAGGATAAAACAAGATAAATGTTACCTGGTCTCAAATACACAACTTAACCCTACATCTAAAGGAGCTGGAGAAAGAACAAGAAAGAAAGCCTAAACCCAGCAGGAGAAGAGAAATCATAAAGATCAGAGCAGAAATCAATGAAATAGAAACCAAAAAAACAATAGAACAAATCAACGAAACTAGGAGCTGGTTCTTTGAAAGAATTAATAAGATTGATAAACCCCT
>PISX010017449.1:0-43344 GCA_004024625.1 Mellivora capensis
TCAACAAATGAATGGATAAAGAAGATGTGGTATATATACACGATGGAATACTATGCAGCCATCAAAAGAAATGAAATCTTGCCATTCGCAACAACGTGGATGGAACTAGAGGGTATCATGCTTAGTGAAATAAGTCAATCAGAGAAAGACAACTATCATATGATATCCCTGATATGAGGAAGTGGAGATGCAACATGGGGGACTAGCGGAGTAGAAAAAGAAGAAAAGAAACAAGACGGGATTGGGAGGGAGACAAACCATAAGTGACTCTTAATCTCACAAAACAAACTCAGGGTTAATGGGGGTCGGGGGTCCGGAAAGGGGGGTGGGGTAATGGACATTGGGGAGGGTATGTGCTATGGTTAGTGCTGTGAAGTGTGTAAACCTGGCGATTCACAGACATATATCCCTGGGGATAAAAATATGTTTATAAAAAATAAAAATTAAAAAAAAAAACCCAAAAACTTACACATCATGATCAAGTGGGGTTTATCTTTTGGATGCAAGGATGGTTCGACATATATAGGATGGTTCGACATATATAGATTAATAAATATTACATACCACATTGATTGAATTAAAGTTTAATACCATATGATCATCTCAATAGATGCAGAAAAAAGATTTGACAAAATTCAATATCCTTTCATAATAAAAACTCTCAACAAATTGCGTATAGAAGGAATGTACTTCAACAGAATAAAGGCCATCTACAGCATATCAACTCAGTGGCAAAAGATTGAAAGCTTTCCTGATAAGATTAGGAATAGAACAAGGGCCTTCTCTTATAATTACCATTTAAACAGTAGAATAGGACTCTGGAAGTCTCAGCCAGAGCAATGAAGTAAGAAAAAGAAATAAAAGGCATCCAAATTAGAAAGGAAGAAGTAAAATTTTGTTTGCAGAAGGTATGATTTTATGTTTAGAAAATTTTAAAGAGACAGCAAAAATATGTTAGAACTACTAAATTAAGTAGTTGCAAAATACAAAATCAACATACAAAAATCAGTTGCATTTCTATACACTAACAACCATCTGAGAAAAAATTTAAAAACCAATCCCATTTACAATAGCATGAAAAATAATAAAGTACTCAGGAACAAATTTGACTAAGGAAGTGAAAAATCTATACATTGAACATTGTAAGACATTATTGAAAGAAATTGGAGAAGAAACAAATAAATGAAACACATTCTGTGTTCATGGATTGGAAGAATTAATATTGTTAAAATGTTCATTCTACACAAAGTGATCTACAGACCTAATGTAATCCCCACCCAAATTCCAATGTCATTTGCACACAAAAACATAATCCTAAAATTTTATGGAACCACAAAAGACCCCAAATAGCCAAAGCAATCCTGAGGAAGAACAAACTTGGAGGCAACACATTCCTGATTTCAAACTGTGTTACAAAGTCATATTAACTGAAACAGTATGATACTGGCATAAAAAGAGACACATAGACCAATGGACAGAATTGTGAACCCAGAAATAAACCCATGCATATAAGGTCAACTAATATTTGACAAATAAACCAAGAATACCCAATGGGGAACGGAAAGGATAGTCTCTTTAATAAATAGTGTTGGATGTTTTCTAATATATAGAAATGGATGTTCACATCCAAAAGAATGAAGTTGGACTCTTATCTTACACCACTCATAAAAATTAACTCAAAATGAATTAAAGACTTAAGTGTATGACCCCAAATCATCAAATTACTAGCAGAAAATAGATAAAAATCTCCTTGACATTGGTCTTGGCAATAATTTTTTGGATGTGACAACAAAAGCACAAGCAACAAAAGCAAAATAAAAAAGTGGGACCACCCCAAACTAAAAAGCTTCTGTGAAAAGAAGATGTACACACACACACACACACACACACACACATGCACACAAACAATGGAATATTACTCAGCCATCAGAAAGGATGAATATTTACCATTTATACTGATGTGGATGGACCTGAAGGGTAATATGCTGAGCAAAATAAGGCAATCAGAGAAAGACAATGATATGGTTTCACTCATGTGTGGCATATAAGAAACAGCACAGAGGATCATAGGGAAAGGGAGGAAAAATGAATGGGAAGTTATCAGAGAGGGAGAAAACCATGAGAGACTCTTAACTATAGGAAACAAACTAAGGGTTGCTGGAGGGGAGGTGGGCAGGGGGGATGGGGCAATTGGGTGATGTTTATGTGATGTGATGTGATGAACACTGGGTGTTATATGAAACTGATAAATTATTGAACACTACATCGGAAACTAATGATGTACTATATGTTGGCTAATTTAATTTAAATAAAAATAAATAAATAAAAAGCTCTGTACAGCAAAAGAAACAATCAGCCAAATGAAACGGTAGTCTATAGAATGAGAGAGAATATTTGCAAACTATCTATCTGACCAGGAGTTAATATCCAAAACATATAAGGAACACCCAACTCATACAACAATAGCAAGAAAACAATCAATCGGATAAAAAATGGGCACAGGACTTCAATAGAAATTTTCCCAAAGAAGACCTACAAATACCCAATAGGTACATGAAAAGATGCTCAACATTTCTGATGATCAGGAAAATGAAAAAGAAAAGCTACAACGAGATAGCACTCCACACCTGTTAGAGTGACTATCATCAAAAAAGAGATAATTGTTGGCAAAGATGTGGAGAAAAGGGAATGCTCATGCATTGTTGGGAATATAAATTAGAAAACAGCATAGAGAGTCCTCAAAAGATTAAAAATAGAACTGCTGTATAATCCAGCAATCCCTTCTGGGTGTATGTCTGAAGAAACTGAAATAAGTATTTTGAAGAGATGTGTGCACCCCCATGTTCATTGCAGGATTATTCATAATAGCCAGGATATGGAAACAACCATCAGTGTAACCTGATGGATCAATGGATAAAGAAGTTGTGGCATATATATATATATATACATATATATATATATATATATATATAGAGAGAGAGAGAGAGAGAGAGAAAGAGAGATAATAGAATATTATTCAGCCATTAGAAAGAAGGAAATCCTGCCATTTGCAACAACATGGTTGAATCTTGAAGGCAGAATGCTAAGTGAAATAAGGCAGAGAAAAACAAATACCATATATTCCTACTTATATGTGGAAACTAAAAATGCTGCATTCATAAAAATAGTAGAATGTTGCTTCTCATGGGCAAGGGGATGGAAAAATGGGAAGATGTTGATCAAAGGGTATAGACTTCCAGCTATAAGATGAAAAAGTAATGTAAAGTATGGTGACTATGCTTCACAGTACTGTATTATATACTCAAAAGTTGTTAAAAGAGTAGGTTAACTGTTCTTATCACCCACAAAAATATTGTAATAATGCGAGAGCATAGATGTGTTAACTAACCTTATTGTGGTAATCATTTCATAATATATTTGTGTATCAAATCATCATGTTCACATTAACCTTCATATGTTATATGTCAGTATCTCAAAATGCTGGAACACACACATACTCTCTCCCTCAGTGAGGAAGGGCAGATACCTACCTCCTTAAGATGCTAGGGTAGATGTCTTCGCATCAGAAACATCTTAATGAGGATTCACTGAGAAGCCCCTGATGGTAAGGAACATGATAAGGTTGCTTGCTGTCACCATTACCAGTTAATACTTCATTGGAGGGATTATTCAACTCAATTGTATGATAGAAAAAATTAAAGTATAAAAACGGAAAGAACAAAGTAAAATTATGAACATTTACAGATGGCTGGAAAGCCCATGAGAATTAAATGACAAAAAGAACCAAAATAATAAGATAATTGTTGCTGGGATATAAAATTTAAACATGAAAATAATTTGTTTAACAAATATTTGATAGTTACAAGAACATAGGTACTATATTAGATGGGACTAGTGGTCAGACAGATACTACTAGAATATGCTGAGATATTATTCTCACATGTAAGGTTTTTTAAAAATATTTTATTTATTTATTTGACAGAGAGATCACAAGTAGGCAGAGAGGCAGGCAGAGAGAAGGGGAAAGCAGGCTCCCCAGTGAGCAGGGAGCTCAATGCGGGGCTCGATACCAGGACCCTCAGACCATGACCTGAGCTGAAGGCAGAGGCTTAACCCACTGAGCCACCCAGGTGCCCCACATGTAAGGTTTTTAAAATAACTCATGACTGGGGCACCTGGGTGGCTCAGTTGGTTAGGTGACCAACTCTTGGTTTTGGCTCAGATAGTCATCTCTGGGTTATGGGATCCAGCCCCAAGATAGGCTTTGCACTCAGCTTGGAGTCTGCTTGAGATTCTCTTTCTTTCCTTTTCTCTCTCCCTCTGCCCTGTTGTCCCATGGGACGCCTGGGTGGCTCAGTTGGTTAAGCGGCCGCCTTCAGCTCAGGTCATGATCCCAGCATCCTGGGATCGAGTCCCACATCGGGCTCCTTGCTCAGCAGGGAGCCTGCTTCTCCCTCTGCCTCTGCCTGCCACTCTGCCTGTGCTTACTCGCTCGCTCTGTCTCTGAAAAATAAATAAATAAAATCTTTAAAAAAAACAACAACCCATGATTAAGAACAGGGTTGGTCATTAAGTCTAGAGCACGGACAAATTCATATCCAAGATGGGTAGGTGGACTCCAACTATGGAATTAGGGAAGGTAAGTCAGTGGTAGATTAATGTCCAGAAAACCTTTTGATAAAGTTATAGCTATAGATCTCTATCAAACTATTATAGGGATTAGAGATGTTCAATTAATTCTTAATATTTTGAGGGTTGGAATCTTAGAACCCTTTAATCAAACTGGGCATGGTCAACCATTGAGGTGACACAGAGCATATTAAGAAAGAGTGAATGTTTGAAATCAGAACATCTGCTTTTGGGGAAATCACTCAGTTATCTCCATTACTATAATACTATTTTTCCTCTGTTCCTTCCAGGATTTTTGATACGCTGAGGTAAAATAATGTATATAAGACATTTTTTTATTTTGCTAAATGTTATGTGAATGTTAATTGTTATCTTATGGTGATGATGACTGTTGCTCAGGAATGACTAATCTTTTAATGACCTGCATCTAGAAATCACAGCAGACTCCTGAACACCATCATTCTATAAACGTTTCTGGATGGGTTCAGAAAATAAACAGAAATCTAGGGTCCAATTGCTGGAGTCATGGCTGTGCTATCAGCTAGCACATTTCTGGCAACCCCTCAATGTTCCTGCCAGCCTGAGGTGTGCTTTTCAGCTCACAGTCTCCTGTCATCTGTCAGAGGCTGAGAGATTTTTAGTGAGAAAAGAAAAGTCAAGAGCCCTTTCTCTTCTTGCCCTTGAAAAGGAAATATAATTATTTGGCAGAAAACCCAACCATTCACAGGTATGAGAAAGGTTTAACATTTATTCTTTTAAAATGTGATTAGGAAAAAGTGTGTTTATTATGACATAGTTAAGACATATAAAAATTTATAACAATTTGCTATGAACATTTACATACCCACAACCCATGTTACGAAATAAAACACCAACAGGACAATTAAAGCCCTTTGGTAACCCTCCCAGATTGCATCAGTATCTTGAATTTTTTTGGTGATCATACAGAGTACTTCTTTCTTTTTTTGCTAATAACCAACATTAATTCTTTATGAGAACAAATTTTACCAGACTTGTGACAGTTTTTTTTTTCTGTTTTTGTTTTTAGAGAGAGAGAGAAAGAGAGTGGGGTTTGGAGCAGAAGGAGAGGGAGAGAGAGAATCTTAAGCAGGCTCCACTCCCAGTTTGGAGCCCAATGCAGGGCTAAGTCTCACGACCCTGAGAGATCCTGACCTGAGCCAAACTCGAGAGTTGGACACTTAACTAACTGAGCCACCCAGGTGACCCCAGACTTATCACAGTTCTATATCCCAATATTTCTTCTTCACCTCCTATTTTAAAGGTTACAGCACTTTTTAACATTGTAAGTTTCTCACTATCATACATGTATTTGACATTTCAAGAACTCAGTTTGGTGGGAGATTTATACATATATTTTAGTAAAAAATAAAGCATCAATACTCATGATCTTTATACATTGCAGAATGTCTCCCCCACTCCTCCCCTCTTCCTGAACCTCTTCCCCCTTCTTGATTTGCATTGGCATGTGGACTTCTTGTTCTCACCAAATGAGTCAGTGGAGATAGAACGGATGTCAGTGTCTCCTGAAAAAAAAGATGCCATACTGTCTTGTAAAGTCACAAAAAAGCATTAGTTTGAGCCAACACTAAAAGAAAAAAAAAAGGGAGAGCTCACATAAAAGTCTGGATTTCTGGTTTCTTTTGAAAAATTGAAAAGACTGATAACACAGTGCCCATATTCCCAAATGGCAATAATCCAATTGAACCAAGAAGCAGCTGCTTGTTTTAGGTGAAACACTGTCCATTTTGCTGTATTTCTATCACTTCTCTTCTCACAATTGACTAAGAACAATGTCAATCAATGTCAGTTGTCACCTATTATCATAATTGGACAACTGACATTCCTCGTTGTAGAGATAAAGCTTTCTCTTTATCCATACCAGTACTATCAAAAATGGTGAAATAGAAAAATCAATCAAAAGGTCCACATCCACTCTGAAGTTAACCTCAGGTAAATGCAGAAGCCTAAAAAAAAACCCAGGATGCTCATTTCACAACTTTAAGAGAAGCCCCCTTCTCCTCATCAGAGTGCTGCCTCTATACAAATATTCTCTGGTAACTCCCCAATCCCCCCCACTCCCCTCTCACCCCAGACACACAACCACCAGCCTCTTCCTTTGTCTAGATTCATATGTAGTTTTAACATAAACTTGAAACAGTAAAGGTGGAAAATGAGAAAAGAGAAACATAAGATGAAGAAAATATCAAAACATTCCCAACATAAGTTACAACTTGAAATTTAGGAGTGAGGCACAGAAATCAACACAAAGCAGATAGGATTATCTACAAAACAATTTCACAAGGAGACCCACTTTAAATATGATTTATAAAGTGTTACTGGTGAGATTAAAGTGCCTGCTTTGCTAACATCTCATCAGGAAGCCAATCTATGATGAAGGGTAAGCTCTAACCTTGGAAATTATATTGAGAGGTAAGGCTGTAATGACTGAAGCACTTTGTGGACTAATAGAGAATATTAAAAAGGAAGAGAAGGAAAGTAAAAAAATTGTGAGTCTTTAGGAGAATCCAGGGAAAAAAAAGGCAGATAGACACAAGAATTCTAGCTGCAAGTAAGGTGTTTTTTGGACAGAGCAGGGATAAATGTTTTGGATTTTGCATAAATTATTTAATACCTTCTCTCTGGTTCATGTTTAAGAAAAATCTTCTCATTATTGTTTTGGGAAGAATGTCTCTTAGGTAACAGACATCAGGACAAGTACTCTCTGACATAAGAACATCTGATTTGCAAACAACTGGTACCTTTGAAATATTTTCTCAATATTACTCACAACCATGTTCTACACACCACTCTTCCTATACGTAATACCCCTGCTATTTGTTTGTCCATTGTAGGTCACACGGGAAGTGGGGTATAGAGATAGTAGTGTATTGACAGCATGATACTCAAGCATGTTTTTGCTTCATTTTGAATTAGCCTGGGACTTCAAGCATGATTGAAGAATATATTCCACACTTTAAAAAAAATATATGTATGAATGAGATTTTAGAAACAAACCTTCTGAATTTCGTATATGTCTTTGCTCTATCACTATTATAAATTATTACTCACTATTAATTTATAATCACCTTGACTTTGTTATCTTTGATTTAAAAAAAGATTGTAATAAGGAAACCTGACCTCCCCTTGGAGTTATAGAAGACAAAGAAAGGCTCATTTGGGCATTCTATATAGTGTGTTTCTATATCCTAACCAGTAATATTGTGTATAATGCATTTCTAAGTCCATGCTTGAAGTGAGCCTTAAAACATAGGATCATTGTGTCCTATAGTACCTCCCAGAAAAATTTACTTTTAACTTCTTGGCCTAAGTAATGAATATAGTGACTAATGTTTTATTTTATCTTAATCTTTTGAAACCTAAATAATTTATCAATTTTTCTACTGGCCTCTAAGCTCTTTTCTAGAAGTTTGACAGGAATTCAGAATCTATGTCAACTTTTTTTAGACCACTAGGAATTCATTTAGGAAACTGAAGTGGCAATTTATTAGCAAAGTGGCATGAAAGACCATTTTCTTATTTTTGTATTTGTTTCTGCATTTGGGCTATTCTGCAAAGTGGCAGTTACTTAAAGCCTGAGGGAGTAAATGCAGAGTCCAGATTGCTTAATTTACGACCAGTCAGAGATTCTACTGGGAGAATTTGGTTCATTATAAAATGCTTTATATCTAGAGACTCTTTGGAATCAGTCTCTTTTAAAAAATTAACTAAAAGTAACAATATAATTTAAACCTAGCCCAGACTTGTGCTATTGTTTTTTTCTCACATGCGCAGAACTCTGATTATCCAGAGAGCTCAGACTGCAGAAGCAATGTTTGTGGGGGTGGGGTGGACAGAATGAAATTTTTGGCCCTCCATTGCAAACTGCTGCCTTTTCAAATGATGCACACATGCCTGGTCCATCTGTCTTCAAGGACTCAACAGAGAAGTCAGTAAAACTTTCTATTTAGTGTTTGAAGCTGCATTGCCAAATATTAACTCATTTTATTTATAACTGATTCTCCAAAGTAGGAAAAACAGGTGGTACTTTTGAAGAACTCCATAGTAGCCAAATTTCAAAGGTCAGGTGCTGCAAGTGTGGAATGAGAAAAAGCATTTTGTATTAATACTTTTACTATAAAATTGTTTGCCCATGGCTTTTTTTCTGATCATAGTACTAGTAGTACTCAAGACTGCCCAGGACCTCTCTGTAGAGCTGACCCTCTCCTCCCAAATCGTAATTCTCCAGGAAGTTCTCCAGGATGCAGAGAATCATGGTCCTTATGGTTCTCCAATTTTTTTCCCACATGGTCTTGCTCTGATCAATCATGGCCAATTTCACAAATTATCTATGAATTGTTTTAGTAATGACTGGATAGTAAACCCCTCGTAGAGATGATGACTACACAAAATAATGTCCATATTGGTGAAAGATTTCAGCCATGTGGGATGCCAGTAGGAAAGATAATTGTGGGCAGACAGGATCTTTCTCTTTTAGTCTCCCATTCTCTATGGTTCATGAGAACAATAATAAACTTCTGAAGAATTAAGAGGAGAAAAGGTGCCAGGAGACAGCTTAATGAAATTTGAATTTTCAGAAGGGAAAAAGTTTGCATTTTGGCTTTTAAGTGTCCATCTTCCTTTTCACAACACTGGTTTTTCTTTGGGGTAACTACCTCTTTCCCCACCGGAATGGAACATTATGGTACTTGATGTCCCCTCGCCATGAAGTGGGCATGTGATGCAGTATAACCAATCAATTTCTACCCCGCCACATGAATATCAAAAAGACTGCATTTGTATAGATTTTATTCATCCCAATAGGGAAACCTTGAAGAGGCCATTCTTTTTTTTTTTTTTTTTCCTTCTGAGACATCTGGAACTGCTCTGGTTTTTTATCTTTCTGAACCTGATTATTTAATCTTCTCTTTTCAGTCTTTTCAATGAATTCCTTTTAACTGCATAAGCTAGCTAGAGTTGATTTATGTTGTTTGCAAACATAGAACTCAAATTTTCACAAATGTTAATTCTCAACTGGTGAATATAGTATTCCTCTTGTAAAATTCTAGAGAGAGAATCATTCATTAGTATTACCCACCCAGTTTTTCTATTTCCCCACCACTTATGTAATAGGACAATTCTTCCTACTCCCATTTGAAGGTATGGCATGTAAATTTTTTTGCCAATGAATTGTGATTGGTAATGATATATAGCATTTCCAGGTGGAAGCTTTAAAAGCCAAGGTGCAATTTGCCACTGTTCTGGTGATGATGGACGCTCATGTTCAGATGAAGTCTATTAGAATGGGTATCTGAGTGACTATGAAGAGGAGAGCTTCGCTGCTGATATCCATGAGACTTGTAGTATGAGGTGGATATAAACTTTTATTCTAGGCTAACGAGATTGGAGGGGGTGATGTTACTGTCTAAGAGTGACTTTAAAGAAAAATGTATAATTTTCTGGTTACCAGCATGGACTCATAAAGAAATAGGACATATTGGATATTTTACTCTTATTTTTTGAAATCAGAGTCAGACTAGAAATACAAGGAAAATGAAAAAGATTGATATTTCTCGGGGTGCCTGGGTGGATCAGTGGGTTAAAGCCTCTGCCTTCGGCTCAGGTCATGATCCTAGGGTCCTGGGATGGAGCCCCTCATTGGGCTCTCTGCTCGGCAGGGAGCCTGCTTCCTCCTCTCACTCTGCCTGCCTCTCTGCCTACTTGTGATCTCTGTCTGTCAAATAAATAAATAAAATATTTTTTAAAAAAAGATTGATATTTCTCCAACTTGAGTAATAATTAAGCCCTATTAAGAGGAAAAAGAACCTAAGTTATTTATATTTTAACAATAATGAAATATAAACTATATATCAAGATCATTCAATATGAATGCTAAAAAAGCCACAAAACGATTATTTAAATTCATCCCTAAAATTTCATGTGACAGGTGATATTATTTAGATTAACTAAATAGATTGGATTAATCAAAATAGATTTGAGACTAAAATCATTGTTTAGCAATATGAATGTAGTACTGACTTCCATGGGTTTGATCTTCCAATTCTACCACATGCCATGTGATGATTCAGGTCACCCACGTCTTTTCTTTATTTGAAACACTGCAAAATCATCATTTATAGAGGATACAATGATGTCATTTGGCCTGCTTTCTGTGTGCGTGCATCATTTAAGTATTAAGCCATCCTCTGTTTTTTTTTTTAACGAACAATTAAAGTTGTACTTCTTGGTACCAGTATGAGGATAAATGCAGACCCAGGAACAGAAGTGTGGCAGTTCTCAATTATAAAGTGGTTATTCAAGTTATATTGAATATGTCTGTATTGATTTTTAAAATATTTTTATTAAAATTAAGTAACAACATTAGAATAATTCTCACAGGAATTTGAGGACCTCTGAGGATAT
This sequence comes from Mellivora capensis, assembly GCA_004024625.1. NCBI lineage: Eukaryota > Metazoa > Chordata > Mammalia > Carnivora > Mustelidae > Mellivora > Mellivora capensis. Next base: position 11,071 of record PISX010017449.1, read on the forward strand.
ACCTGTAGACTGACTACTAGGGGTAGCATAGACTAGTCTGAACAACACTGCATTTGATATATCAACATTTTAATAAAGCATGACCTGTCTCACATTGGACATTCTTATGGATGGACAAAATAATGAAATTATTAAATCACAGCATAATTAGTTAGATGTTTATTAATGGGTCAGTATCAACCTAGGGGGAGGTTTCTAGTAGCATGATCTGGAGCTATATCCTTAGACTTGTTTTGTTCTAGCATTTCATCAAAATCACAAAATGTAGACTATATTTTAGTATATCAGTGATAAGCTGAAGATGAAAACAAGTATGTTGCATAAAGAAGAAATATTCAAAACAACGTCTAAACCATCTCCCTCTCAAGATTTGATTCTTATGTCATCAGATGTCTAGTCCACCCACTACCCCACCTATTTGCAGTCATGTACTGACCCTCAGAAGATCACTCCTCCTCATTTCTGTCATTCTCTCCAATATTTACAGCTGTCTTGATTCTTTATGATTTCTTTATACAGATAGATGATCTTTCCATTTGCCTGATTTTTCAGTTTATTGACCTCTTTTCTTCCAATGACCTTGCCTTTCACCTTACCTCATCCACTCTACATGTTATATAGCTTAAACCTTGTGTTTGTCAATAACTGGAATCTCCTGTATGATTACATTTTCAGACTCTACTCCTTGATTATCATCTCCTCTAACATTTCCAGTTGGTTTCTTCCTCTATTTCAGTTCAAACAATCCATGAGGCCAATAAAGAATCTACCCTACTTCCTTTTCTCATTGCTCATGTCTTCACTTCTTTGGTTATTCATTCAGCCTGAATTATATAGCCAATCATTATACTAATTTACCAATCTGTACTCTCAGCCTCTTTCCACTTTTTCACTATATTGTTCTCATTTGTCTTCAATCCTGGTTAAAACCAATTTGCATACCTGAGCTTGTTTAGTTGACATGACTGAAGAAAAACACACAATTATGTTGATGGTCTTACTTTATTGTTCATGATCATTAAACTTAAGTGGGCTTTTAGTGCTGCCTAGCAATTATATTCCCACTCTGATAGATTATTAATGTATTCCTATCCTTTTTCTTTAAACCTCCAACACTTCCTCCCTCATTCTCACTCCTAGCTTATGATTTTTCTCCTTTTTTCCTGAGAAAATGGAAGCAATTCTTAAAGAACTTATAAAAGCAACACCACCTTTTCTATCCACCCTAGGTGTCTGTGACCATCTGCTCTGGTTTCTCCTTTGTTATTATGGATAACCTCTATATACTTTTAAGCAAGGCCAGGCATTCAGCTGTGTTCTACATCTTTTCCCTTCTATCCCATTCAAGGATATTCTCCAACTATTCTCCCCACTTCTCATGTATCATTAATTTCCTCTTCTCTAATGGATTTTTCCTAATAGTAAACAAACATACTTTTTTGTTCTATCTCAAAAAAATTACCCTTCTCTTGATCTCACTTCCCTTCTATCTACATTCCATTTCTCTTCTTCCTTTTATAAAAGAATCAAAAGAAAAATGTATTTGTACAATTGATATTCAATTCCTCTACTACCATTCTTTCTTGAATCTGATCTAAATAAGCTTAAGCTTTTATTCTTGCCACTCCACCATAATCACTCCTATCAATATCACCCAGGACCTCAAGTCTCCTTTTATTAGACTTTCAGCAATATTTGACACAGTTGAACATTCCCTTCCTTCACTTGGCATGCAGAATGTACAGTATTGGTTTTTCAACTATCTCACTGACTCCTACTTTAAGTTTTTTTTTTTAAATTGAAGTATAATTAACATACAGTGTTATAGTAGTTTCAGGTGTACAACATAATGATTCAAGAATTCTGTACATTACTCAGTGATCATCATGATAAGTGTAGTCACTATCTGTCACCAAACAATGTAATTACAATATTTTTTACTATATTCCCCATACTGTACTTTTCATCTCCATGACTTATTTATTTTATAATTGGAAGTTTGTACTTCTTAATACCCTTTGTCTATTTCACCTATCTCTCCACTCACCTCTCCTCCGGCAACCACCATTTCGTTCTCTGTATTTAAGAATCTGTTTTTTGGGGCACCTGGGTGACTTAGTTGGTTAAGTATCTGCCTTTGGCTCAGGTCATGATCCTGGAGTCCTGGGATGGAGTCCCACAGTGGGCTCCTGGCTCAGTGAGGAGTCTGCTTCTTCCTCTCCCCTTCACCCTGCTTGTGCTCTCTCTCACTCCAATAACACATAAAATCCTAAAAAAAAAAAAAAAAGAATCTTTTTGTTTCTTTTTTGTTTATTTGTTTCTTAAATTCCACATGAGTGAAATCATATGGTATTTGTCTTTCTTTGACTTATTTCACTTAGTATTAATCCCTCTAGGTCTATTATGTTCTTTCAAATGGAAATATCTCATTCTTTTATGGCTAATATTCCTGTGTGTGTGTGTGTGTGTGTGTAAGCATCTTTATCCATTCATCTATTAATAGATACATATGTTGTTTCCATATGCTGGCTCTTATAAACAATGCTGGATTAAACACAGGTATATGTATATATTTTTGAATTATACTTACCCAAAGAAAAGGAAAACGCCACTTCAGAAAGATTTATGCACCCCTTGTTTATTGACTGCTTTCAGTTCTTATCTTTGGTTATTGTTTCTAAATGTTGGGATGCTCTGGGACTCAATCTTTGCACCCATTTTCTTTTTTATCTATACTCATTCCTTGGTGGTCTCATCCAAAATCATCCTTATAAGTACCATTTCAATACTGATGAGTCACAAATTTATATCTTTCTAATACTTATAGCTCAGACCTCTCCCATGAATACCTGACTTAAATATCCAGCTACCAACTAATAGGCACCAAAATATTAATAGGTCAAAAACTAAGTCCTTCCAAAACTTTCACCTTCCCAAGTTCTGCCCAGTTAATGGCAACTCCATTTTTTAATTGCTTAGACCTGAGACCATAAATTTCAGCAACAGCATACCATCATGTAGTAGTGGATTATCACTAACTTAACAGTTCTTCCTTAGGGTAAATTTTTTCCAAATATCAATCAATGTTTCAATTAAGAGGACTTCTATTTTATTGTATCTAGAACCAAGAAGGTAACCTCCATATTTCTGGGAACGATAATTAAGAGGACTCTAGGTATCTGCTGAGCAAGAGGAGCAATGAAACCAAGAAATTGAGAGAAATTAAAGCCATGTTTTATGAGGAATAGTTGAAGAATTTGAGGATATATTCAATCTAGAGAAGAAAGACACTGAAGAATTGATATCTGTTATTAAATATTTCTAAAGTCATTCATGTGGAAGGGTGATTGCTACACTTAGACTACCCATCTAGCTTTAGATAGAACATAAGGTATTTGGCAAAGGTTTCTTCTTCTGAAAGTGGATGGACTTGATAATCAGACACTAGAACATGATCCAGATACACATATATATAAAGCAAAAAAGGAAGGGAACATTATCTTGAGATGTTTTACAGTCTCAATATCTTACTCTATGTCCTGAGGATTTTTGCAGGATTGATACTTTGCGATATCTCTACTAAAGTATAGAGGGAGCCCATCATTCAGTGTCCTAAAAGAAAACATTATCTCACCTGAGAAAGAGATGGGCAGGCATCTCATAGGTAGAGAAGCAGTAACAGGATCAAGTCCATAGAGACAGATTCTACATGAAACTTTCTCTGTCTCATCCTCTTAAGACAGGGTTTACTGCTCAAATGTGCAAAAGTTTAAAGAAAGGTATATTTCCTTCAAGGATTAAAAAATAAATGGCCCTTATATATGATGCCTGTCACTTATAGTTCTGAAACTTTTACTCAAGCTTTATAAAAAGAACCTATTATTTAATATTTTATCTGCCAAGAAAAGAATTTTCCCCCCATCTTCAGCTGAGAATTCCCAAGAAAACTTCTTTTCAGACCAGTAGGTCAAAGTTGCTAAGTGACTAATTTTGGCTTCCTATAAAAACAATTTATTATTTTCAGATGTGTTGCCTCTAGAGAGATGATTCTCAATCTGAGATGGATTTGGGATCAACTTGAAGTGTTAAAAAAATGTTTTCTGTTTTCTGGGTTCCAAGTCCAAAGATTCTGATTTAGTGGATTCTGTCTACAACCTTAGCTTAGAGATTTATAAAAGTTCCCTAGGCAGGGTGCCTGGTGTTGCAGTTACTTAAGTGTCCGACTCTTGGTTTCAGCTCAGGTTGTGATCTCCTGGGCTATGGGACTGAGCCCTGTGTGGGGCTCCACACTCAGTGTGGAGTCCACTTGAGACTTTCTCTCCCTCTCCTTTTACCCCTCCCCACCTTTGTATGCTCTCCTTCTCTCTCAAATAAGTAAATAAAAATCTTAAAAAAAAACAAAGTTTCCAAGGATGTTCCATTGTCTAAAACGTCTTCTCTAGAGATATTTTATTTGTTCTTTCTATTGCTAGGGATAGTTAAAGGTAGGATGTTGAGGAGGCAAAGAGTGTTTCAGACATGTTGGATGACCACTTGAAACAAATGTTGAGATAATTTAAATATTAAAGAGTTAATTATAGTAGATGGCCTTTTATATGTTTTCTACCCTTGAGATTCTATCATTTTATATCTACCCACTACAATGTGTATATATGGAATTAAAGAAATATATACAAGGACACAAATTCCACTGCACTATATAAATCAGGATGATTTTGCTAGTATAGCTGTATTCCTAGTTGCTGCCTCTTTCAATGGGTGAACTATTTTATTCTGACTGCTTTTCAGTGCACATGACACAGTTTTATTAGATTACATTATGCATTGAGTCAAAGTGATGTTATTAGCCTGCCAGAAGAAGCTTCTCACCCAGCTGTGAGGGCTCGTTAATATATATTATGATGTTAATAGTGCACAGAATATATGTGAGTAGGTGGTAGAGGACAGAAATTTAAACCAAATTAAAAATGTGAGAGAAACTGCAGCACGTGGGAAATAAATGCTTATTGCTACTAGTGTCAATTATTTTTCATTATTTTCAAGGTCAAGCTGGCAATTTTTCACAACTCTTACCCACAAATGCCCTTCCCGATTGATTGACTCTTTCATCTAGAAGCTCTCCTTACACCCAGGAGGCAAGCCTGCTTTTTTATTGTATTAAAAGAATCTAAATGCCAAAGTGAAAAGAATACTGGGCTTCTGTTTATTTTTATCTGAAAATCAAAACACCATGAAAATTCGAAAGTAGGGACTTTTAAAGGAGTTTAATCTGGGATTTTTAAAGCAGTTTAAGTGATTCAAAAAATTATATGCTGAGGATTTTTAAAGAAGTTTAAATGTTTTTAAAAAATAATATGCTAAGGAAATTGTTATTCTAACTGAACCTAAATAAAGCCTATCATGACACTGCAAGGTAAGAATCTTCTAATTCTTCCTTCCTATTTGATAAAGCATGCTCTCTGCTGTGGCAAAAGAAAGAAAATCTTTCCTTCACCATACATTCACCAGTCCTATTGTAGAATGAATAAATACGTTATGTTCACTTATAATTGAGTAGGACTTTTTCTTTTTCTCATAGATATTTTTGTCCCCCAAATCAACCATAGCTTGGAGAATCATGGTAAACTATCATAATTTTGCATGTAGAAAAGGTGAGAGACTCCCAGGGATTCTTATTTGTCATCCTGATAAACAAAGAGAAAGATATGAGAAGTTTGGTAGAAGTAGAAGAGTGTGGTTAAATGGGAGAAGGTGGGAACAAGGTGGGAGGTAAGGGCTGTTAGTAGGAGAAATCTCTCTGATGTTGTTATTGTCTTAAAGAGTGAAGGTAGGAGGAATAGAACATTTTTATTTAATGGCTTCCATTTTCTCTATTCAGAACATTTCTCTATTCAGAACTTCAGCTGTGGTTGCAGTGGGAGAGAAGCTGGAGGCTGGGAAAAGTAAGAAGGTTATGAAGTAGTTGTTGTAGACTATGACCTTGTTTTATTGGTTATCTTATATTACTCTTGAATCTTTAATCACTTCTTCCTGGGTTTTATTTCTCTGTCCCAAAATATAATTCATTCCTATCTCGACCGCCCCTCCCTTTTTATGTTTTCATTTTTTCTGCTTTCTTCTTTTCCTTTACTACCAAACCTCCTGAAATAGTAATTTATGACAACTACTAATTCTTGCTCATATTCCACTTGCTCCTTAAATCTCTAGGAGTTGGAAAAAGGAAGATGCTCCAGTGAAGGAGGTAAGAGAGATCTCAAAGAAGTGATTGACATAGAGCTGTGTTGAGGAAGAAATATAGAAAAAGATTCAAGAAGAACTTAAGCCAACCTTCTCATATAACTCTTTATTGAGGCACCTGAGAGAAATAATTGATTATTCTTTCAATGCAAACACAGGACTCTGCTTATACCATTCACATTACTCTCATAACCTCATAACAGTGTTTTATAATTGTTTGCATGTCTGTCACCCTTCTACTCAATTATTAGCAGCTTTTCAAGTCAATATTACTCTTTTGTTTCTTTGTCCCCTACAACATATAGCATTCTACTTAGTGCACAATAGGAACATAAAACATATTCGTGAATAAGTGAAGCATTTTATCTCATTTGTGGCTTAATCACACCTTCAAATTCAGGCTTGAAATTCTAGCATAAAGCATGAGTATCATGTAGTATTATTTTTGTTCTGCAAATATTTATTGAAAAACCTTCCATGTGCCAGACAATATTTTAAGTATCATAGATATAACCATGAACCAAATAGACAAAAATCGCTGTTTGTAAGCCATTTTACAGATTATAAAGCTGACTCATATCTATTCTCAGTACTTTTCCTCTTTTTTCATCCTGCACTGTCCAAGGATAGGCCTTCATTAAGTCTGATATGCATAAGGGGAATATGGCTCCTTCTCTATCAACTCCTTTGCTTCTCAAGTCTTTTGGAAGATATATGCTTTCATAGCTACCACCTTTGATTCCTTCAGCCTTCTTTCTTTTTTGAACTGTGAAAACTCTGTAAAGAGTTAACAAATTATAAATATGGTAACCACATTAAAAAATTTACAAATCAGAGCACTATTCTGTGAAAGCCTTATTTTTTCTTATTTATAAACTTTTTTTTTTTTACTTAAGAATTGGTAGTTATCATGAATTACTCTTTCAAGAAAAATAAAAGTCTTACAGTGGTGTAAAATTTAAATCACATTTAATTATACATCAAATAATGAATAACCTTCATCAAAAAGTATACAATTATATGAAGAGAAATAAAAAAATTCAGCCAAGACATATATTAGTTATAATATTTGCATTGTCATTTTCATCATCAGCTGTTGAGATGATGGCACATTACTCCCCTGTACTTGTTTGAAGAATGCTGCTTGCTTAATAATTGTTTATTCTTGGAACGCCTGGGTGGGTGGCTCAGTTGGTTAAGCGGCTGCCTTCGGCTCAGGTCATGATCCCAGCGTCCTGGGATCGAGTCCCACATTGGGCTCCTTGCTCAGTGGGGAGCCTGCTTCTCCCTCTGCCTCTGCCTGCCACTCTGCCTGTGCCCGCTCTCTCTCTCTCTCCTTCTCTCTCTGACATATAAATAAAGTAAAAAAAAATAATTGTTTATTCTTTCCAGTTTTTTTCCAGCATTTCTTGGCAAGTCTCTGAATACTTCATGCGGATTATCAGGAAAGATTTTACAATAATCAATGGGTGCCAATGATAATTCCAATCTCGAAAGTTGTTAATGAGATAAACAAAAACAAAAACAAAAGCCACAAAACAACAACAAAGAATAAGCAAGCAAACAATAACAACTCTCTTATCCTGGAGTCTGGACAAAGAGACTTGGTTTAAACATTTTCTTTCCATTTGGAAAACTAATGTTTCCATGTTGAAAATCTTTAAGCCTAATATTTGACCATTATTTATCTATAGATACATTTTCTTTTGTCCTATTTTGCTAGTAAGTACTCATTAGGATATGGCCTGAAGACATATTTATTAAATAGATAATCTGACTAAGTTAATTGCCTATTTTCCAAGATTTACCATTCTGGGCCTCTCCTGCTGAGTCTAGGCCAAGTTTAACAGTTTCTACAAAGATATCCTTTCTAAAGGTCTAGTTAATTATCAGTCTACAAATACCCAGTTACCTACTTCCCCAGGTCCAAACCATAACAAATAGCACTTTAGTAGTTTTCATGTTAAGGTCTTTTACTTTAGTGGTAAATTTAATTTTTTCTTACAATTCTTTAATTTTTATCAATTTTGTATGAGACTTTTGAGTCTGAAAGTTAATAATAGCTAACATATGGTGGATTTCCTATGTGCCAGGTGGTGTGCTGAATCACTTAATTTTCACAACCATCCTATGAGGTTGGTAATTTTTTTTTTTTTAATTTGAGAGGCAGAGGGAGAGGGAGAGAGGGAACCTTAAGCAGGTTCCACTCCCAGGGCAGAGCCTGACATGGGCTCCATCTCATAAATCTGAGATCATGACCTGAGCAGAAATCAAGAGTTGGATGCTTAACTGAACCACCCAGGAGCCCCAAGGTTAGTAATTTTATCTTCCTTTTGTAGATAAGAAAACTGAAACACAGATAAATTAAATAACTTGTCCAAGGTCACACACTGAATAAGTAGCAGACTCTGGTGTGTCTGAAATCAGAGTTCCTGTTCTTAAAAATAAACCATTGTGTATCTCCCTCTCCTATAGTTTTTGCCACTCAAATTTAAAAATGGCATCATGTAAGACAGTGGTATTTGTTCAGGAATTGCATGGGTTATGAGATGGTTTTGATGGTTTGTAAGAATGATGGTACAGAATATTTTAAAGAGCAACTGTCCTAGAAAATTCAAGAAATTTGGCTTCCATAATTAGAGCACATTAAACAAAGATACATGTGGAAAATATGCAAAATAAAGTAATATTTGCATTATAGAAGGATTATGGCTAAAGACAATAGAAAGTGGGAATAATGGGGAGGAAAAAATAAGGAAAGGATATAAAATTTGTTTTTCTAATGGAGGAGAGCTAGAAAAAGCCATAAATCACTCTGGCTGTTACTGAAAAAAAAAAAAAAATAACCCATGAAAAACAAAAAAACAAAAAACAAACTTGTGAAGTTCCTTAGCTTTACAAAGGTTAAGAGAACAACAATGTTTTGCCAGCCAAACTAGCCAAGGAGGTGACTGAAATAGAAAGGTTATCCAGACAGGACCCACTTAAAGGGTTTTCTCTTGTCTTAGAGCCTGTAATTGGACAGGCAGGAAGTCACTCATTCCCTTTCTACTCTCTTGATTCTGTTTTGGTACTTTTGTTTATGATAAAGCAAAATCATGCTTACATCCTAGCTTATTCTCTAAAATTCTAATGTGCCAATTTTAGCAGGGCTAATAAATAATATGGATATTTACAAAATCTTAACATTTTTTTAAAAGATTTTTATTTATTTATTTGACAGACAGAGATCACAAGTAGGCAGAGAGGCAGGCAGAGAGAGAGGAGGAAGCAGGCTCCCTGCTGAGCAGAGAGCCCAATGCAGAGCTGGATCCCCGGACACTGAGACCATGACCTGAGCCGAAGGCAGAGGCTTAACCCACCGAGCCACCCAGGTGCCCCCAGAAGTTTGTTATTATTTTTTAAATTTAGAAATCAAACATGAATTAATAAATTTATTTCTAACCTTAAAGTTTTATTAAAACATATTTTTTCCATCAGTCTGAAAAATACAAGCTTTACTGAAGTTGTGTTTTCCTTGTCATTTTTTCCCTGCTTTGTTTAGTGATTAGACTTAAATTCTTATCATTTTAAAACTTTCTGAATTGTTTTCAAACACAAAACAAATCTAACCAAAAAATGTCAGTGCAGGTGGTATGGAATATCACTTTACAAAAAGCTTCGTTGTTGAGTTTTCCACAGGGACCTAAGCTCCTAATGAAGATATGAATTGGTATAACCTTTTAAAAATAAAATTTAAATTTAACTGAAATCTTGCCATTTGCAGTGACATAGATGGAACTAGAGGGTATTATGCTAAGTGAAGTAAGCCAATTAGAGAAAGACAATTATCATATGATCTCAGTCATATGTGGAATTTAAGAAACAAAAGGGAGGAGCAGAGGGAAAGGGAAGGAAAAACAAAATAAGATGAAACCAGAGAGGGAGACAAACCTCTTAATCATAGGAAACAAACAGAGGGTTGTTGGAGGGGAGAGGGGTGGGAGAATGGGATAACTGGGTGACGGACATCAAAGAGGGCTCTTGATATAATGAGCACTGGGTGTTAGAGAAGACTGATGAATGACTGAACTCTACCTCTGAAACTAATAATACACTGTGTCAATTAACTGAATGAACTTAAATAAATTAAAAACAGATAAATAAATAAAAATGAAATAAAATCTAGAACTAAGTATGAAGACATATTATTTTGACATAGTAATACCCTCTAAAAAAATCCAATTGAGAAGTTCCTGTCTAAGAATTTAATATTATGCAAACTCTTTTTTTAAAAAAGATTTTATTTATTTATTTGACAGATAGAGATCACAAGTAGGCAGAGAGGCAGGCAGAGAGAGAGGAGGAAGCAAGCTCCCTGCCGAGCAGAGAGCCCGATGTGGGGCTCGATCCCCGGACCCTGAGATCATGACCTGAGCCAAAGGCAGAGGCTTTAACCCACTGAGCCACCCAGGTGCCCCATATTATGCAAACTCTTAATATATAAAGCACAATTATGAAAAAAATCCTGAAACTTTGCCAAAGATTTAGTATAAAAGTATCCTCTCCATATTTATAATAGTGTTGAATTAGAAATAAATAAAATACCTAAGATTATGAAAATGATTAAATACATTTTATAAATATCCATATGACACTCAAAATGATATTACTTTTTAAATTTAAAAAAAAAATATTTTATTTATTTATTTGACAGAGATCACAAGCAGGCAGAGAGACAGGCAGAGAGAGGAAGGGAAGCAAGCTCCCTGCTGAGCAGAGGCTTTAACCCACTGAGCCACCCAGGTGCCCCTCAAAATGATATTTCTGAACTATATTTAATGAAGTGGGAAAAGCTCACAAGAAAATAGTTAAAAAATGTTTAGTTCTGAAAAGGACTAGAAATATATTTCTAAATTTTCTGAAGCTTTTTTTTTTTTCCTAAGTAAGCTCCATGCCCAGCATGGAGCTCAATGTGGGGTTTGAACTCACAACACAGATCAAGACCTGAGCTGAAATCAAAAGTTGGACACTTAAGCAACTGAGCTACCCACATACCCCTCTAACATTTTTATAATAAGCATACCTTATTTTTATAATCAGATACATGTGCAGTGTACATAAGCAGAAATATTAATAAAAATGTGATCTCCAGGAATATTTAATTAGTAGATAATTTTTAGGATTTCTGTATCTACTGTAGGCTCCAGTTCATCTCTGTTGGCCAGTACCCACATAGGTATCCTTTTAATTATCTTTTCAATAAGACTTTGTAGTATTTAGGGAAAGAATGCAGTGAACCTTGACTAAATAAATCATACAAAGAGAATTTTGGATTTGAAAGATTAAAGATCATCCAGACCAAACTCTCTACCTCTCCTTCAGTTTCAGCAACAGTCAATCTACAGAGGCAAAATATTTTTATATTAATAATTGAAAAATAAATTCAACTCAACTCAATTCCTATAAACAGTTTCACTAAAGCAAAAGAATAATGATAATAGTAACAATATATTTGTATAGTGGTTTGCATTCTACAAATCACTCTTACATATAAGCCTCATTTTCTTTAAAATAGCTTACATAAAAGAAAAATTAAGATTTAGAGGCTGAAAGGGCTTGTTAGTGCCCCAGCTAGGAAATTTAGCCTGTCCCAACACTAAATCCCTTTCTTTTACCACATCCAATGTGATGGATAGATATGTGAAAATCTATTTTAAAAGAGGTACAAAAGGGCATCTGTGTGGCTCAGTTAACTCTGCCTTCACCTCAGGTCTGGGATCAAGCCTGGCCTTGGGCTCCCTGCTCTACAGGGAGCCTGTTTCTCCCTCTTGCTTTGCCTGCAGCTCCCCTGCTTGTACTCTCTCTCTCTGTGTCAAATAAATAAATAAAAATCTTTAAAAAAAAAAAAAGTATGTTTAACAAAAGTAAAGTAAAAGAGGCTCACAGAGCTGATTTTAATTACATGTTTAATAACAAATATTTGCGTTTTGCCCTAGAACACATGAGTTCTGTTTGTAATTCCGTCATTGATTGTGTGCTGAGCCATACTTTGCATGGTTTGGGTCTATCCTAATAACCTCAGCCCGTTTGTCATGAGAGGTATGGCATTATTTAATTAACCCTGTGGTTTCTCTCTTTGTGCAATTGGAGTAGGCTGAATAAGAGATTTTAACGCTGGTTGCAATTTCCTGCCATATGACAAAAAGCTGACAACTATCAACCAGTACCCCTCCTGAAGGATGTAGAAAAAAATCAGACGAAAATTTAGGAAGGAAAGATAATTCCTAATCCTCTTGAAAATTTTCCCAGAAAGGATATAAGTGGAACTTGTTTTCCAACGGTGTTCTCTCAACGAAATTCTAACTCTTAAACTGGCAAATAATAATGGATAGTGCTATAACTTGATTAAGGGGTTGGAAATGTGTGATAAATTAGGTTGCTCAGTTCAGGATCCAGCACCTCACAGCAAGGAGATCGGAAATACTCACACTTGCTAATATCAACAATTGCCAGTCTGGCCTTGAGGTAAGTCTTGCTCATTGCCCTCCTATCCAAACTCTCCTTCCAGATGTTCTGATATTCACTAAGATATACAGTTTCTCTGAACAATTTATTTCTGCCTTGCTATGTTTAATTAGTTATTGAACAACTGATTTTCTCCTATTTTAGTGGGACCCTTAACATATTTCAAATTATACTGAGATTTATTGTGAGGTAAGAACATCCTATTAGTGTGCCATCCCAGAAGTTCTTTGCTTCTAGTCCCATTCTCCTCAACCCCCAAATGTCTTTTTAGTTCTAGTATCCAAACTCCTTAGCAAGATATTTTCCTTTTTCTTTTCTGTTTTATCCTAATATTTAAATTTTGTAATTTCTCTAATACTAATATATATATATATATACACACACATATACATATATATGAAACGGGAATTTTTGGTTTCACACTAACAGCATGAGGAAATAGCTTTGGTACACGATTTATTTAAGTTCACATTCCTGTTTCACAACCTGCCAGATGTATGATATTGAACATACTATTTAACTTTCTTTAGTTCCATTTTCTCATTTATAAGTTGGGGTGATCAATAGCTACCATACCTGATTGTTGTGAAGATTAAGTGAAAAACTAAATGTAAAATTCTTTACACATTTCCAGCTCATTGTAGGTGCTCTCTTCAAAGAATGCTGGAATTTGTCATATTGTTATGGACTGCATTGTGTCCCCCCCCAATACCTCAGAATGTGCTTTATTTGGAGATAGGGCCTTTAAGTTAAAATGAGGCCATTAGGATTGGCCTTAATCCAATATGACTGATGTCTTTATAAGAAGAGGAAACTTGGATATACAGAGGTACCAGGAATGTGCGCACCCAGAGGAAACACCATATGAGAACAGATGAGAAAGATGTCATATACAAGCCAAAAAGAGAGCCCTCTGAATAAGCCACACCTGCTGACACTTTGATCTTAAACTTCCAGGCTTCTGAACTGTGAGAAAATTGGTTTCTGTTGTTTAAGCCACCGGATCTGTAGTACTTTGTTACGGCAGTTGTGGCAAACTAATACACATATATTCACTATTTCAGAAGAATTAACCCTTACTGTTTTCCTATTCTAAGTCCTACTTAATCCTCTAATTAATAATAGGGCAATGATTAAGAGTATAATCTTAGAAGATAGATAGTCTTGAATTTGAAGACTGGGTTATCCACCTAGGTGACTTTGAATGAATTTCTCATATGTTTCAGAGTCTCAAATTTCCTTATGTATAAAACAAAACAACACCTGTCTCATAGAGTTATAATAAGGATCAAATTAAAAGAGATGTTTATAAATTTCATAGTATAGTATCTGATATATAGGTGCTCAGTAACTGGAAGAATTAATTATCTTTATGTACAGAGATAAATGTACAAAACCATTTACATGTGTTTTGTCAATCTGGCTTAGTTTTCTCTAAGCTTAATCAGTTTAGCAAATCTCTGTGTGAAGTGCCATACATATACATACTTTCAACAATCACTTAATTATTTTGAGGAAGTGGAAAATTAGCTTCATTGTTGGCTCAAATCCAAGATCAGAAACCCTTAAAATGACTTGTAATATATTTTTAACATTTATTCTAAAAACTCTTCCAGTGTATTAGATTTATTGGAATGATTTGATGATTTTGTTTCAGGGACCAAGCTTAGGCAATTTTTTTCTTGTGCAGTCTTCATACTTGCCATTTTAGGAAGATATTATGGTTTATCAGAAGCTCCTCACAATGAAGTATTCTAGTTTGTAGTAGAATAAATAAGGATCTCCTTTATTATTATCTGGACCAATTCTAAAATTCTCTACATAATTTTTTATGGTATAGTTCATTGTCTGGTCATTCCTTTTTCCACGTGATTTATAGGATAACATCTTATTTCTCTTTAATTAAGGACAGAATTTTCTTCCATAACTATGTCATTGTGCTTCTCTCATCTTGTAAAACTTTCAAGCTATAATTGTTTGTGATGTCTTCTCACGTACATAATGCACTCTGTCTTTTGCTCATTTCTATCCCTGTGTAGTTTGTGAACTGGCATTACAATATCACAGTTTCCCACTCCATGAGATTGCAATTACGTTAAAATTTTACTTGCTGTAATTTATTTAAATTAATATTTGCCACACATTTATTATTTACAAAGCACTATGCTATCTACTGTGAAAGAACAAAGATATTTAAAATAATCCCAAAGATTCTACAATCTCAGCATTCTAATCATATTTTTTAGGCTTCTAATATCTGTTAGAAACATTTATATATTTTGACTTGTCTTTTCTTTCATTTCCCATTCCTATTTGTTGTCTCATCTGAAGGAATATCTACTCTGTCACTTAAGTTAAGTAGGCCAATAAATTCCCTGTGGGGTCTTAAAGCAGGGTCTCTGCCACTCTGTTTTGTGTCTTTTGTTTCTCAGTTTCTCCCCAGTTTTTAGAATAAAACCACCACCTAGTTTGCTAAGATAGTACAGTGTTAGTGATGAGCGGTTTATGGGGTTTTCTTGTAAACATTACATCTCCTTTTGCTGAATCAGGATATCTTCTTCGCTCTCATCAAAAGACCAAACCATCACTTTTATAGGCTTATTTTCATTTGTTTGAAAATTAAAGAGTTGTCAATAGACTTTCTGATGAAGGGATGAAGGGCATCTAAAATCATTATTTTAGACAATAATGTTACTTCTCAAAGAGTTAAAGAAAAAAAAGCAAACTCTTTAGCCTTAATAGGCACCTGTGTTTGGAGGTGAAATGGGACAGGAAGAAAAGATGAAAAAAGTAGAAAAAGAGAGTAAAGACAAAGGTACATATTGTTAGGAAACCAATATAGGATTTGGAACCTTATGAAGATCTAGTTTTTATCAAACCTGACACTTGCTTCCACCGCTATTTTTTACCTCTCCCAAATAGGATAGGATATAATTGGGTATCATCTCGTAAATCTTTCACTAATAACCATTAACAAACCAACTATTCAAAATCCTTTAGTGCCTCTTCTATGTGAAACATTGTGCTAGGTGCTAGACAAGATAGAAGAAATATGTAATTCCATGCCTGCCTTCAAGAGTGTTATTGTCTAGCTGTGAAAACTGGGAGTAGGGTGTCTTTGAAAGGTTTCAAAAGGAGTAAAATAGACATTAAGTACTGAAAAATTCAAAAGGAAAAAGTGAGCATTGATCTGAGGATCTGAAAAACTCTAATCCATCTCTATTTCCTTGCTATGTGACCTTGGACAAATCATTTCTCTTTCACGTCTTCCCTTTCATCCCATCCTCTTCCTCCACCAGGAAAAAAGAAAAGAAAAGAAAAGTCATCCTAGAAGATCTCTAAAATGTTAAGACT
Organism: Mellivora capensis; assembly: GCA_004024625.1. NCBI lineage: Eukaryota > Metazoa > Chordata > Mammalia > Carnivora > Mustelidae > Mellivora > Mellivora capensis. The sequence goes on from PISX010017449.1 coordinate 27,169, forward strand.
ATATGAGATGATTATTAATGAGCTCTTTTGCCCAAACTGAAGTCTAAAGGTGGCTATGGCCCCCTGAGCTGCTCTTCATTTTCACAAAGCTATCAAGGTCTAAATTTTCCACAATTCAGTATCAAGTCAGAGCTCAGAACCAAATTTTCCCGTCCTGATGATGTTGTTTCTAATCCGGCACCGAATAGTGCATCTTTCGAAATGATTATTGTGACTCAAAGAAAAAGCTTAAAATATATTATTGAGGTTTAGAGAAATGTTTCTTAAAAAACAAAACAAAACAAAACACCAAAACTGTTTATGTGAAAATGGAGGGAGGGGGTAATTCTACGTATTAGGGGAAACAAGGTAAGCAATCGATTCCTTAGGATCTGAAAGGCTAAATATTCCAAAAATCTACTGAAATGCAATTCTCTCTGGCAGAGGTGACTTGTTAAGCAATTATGCAAGTGGCAGGACAGGGAGGGAAGCCCAATAGATGCACCTGGAGAGCGAGTTGAGGAATAAACTGAAAAATCACCTGTCCAGTTCACAGTATCATCCACGGTCAGACCTAGGGAAACACTTCCAGCAGCTTCGGACCCCGGGCGCCCAAGTTTGCACGGTTCCACGCATTCTATTGATTCACACTTCCGTCCTTCAACAGGTAGCGCCAATTACAGCCCCCAAAACACGGCCCCCCAGCATACTGGCTAATCTCGCCGTCAATCAAATACTTCACCTACCTTTCTAAATTCTCCCTTCCCCCTCTCATTGGCTTTTCCTTCGGCCTATCCCCAAATTTCTTCCGCTCCTCGCGACGAAGGAACTTGGCCCTATGGAGCCTAGGATTGGAGCCTAGGCTACTCCCGCCCTTTGACGTCCCGCAGCTCTCCGCCCCTTTCTCCAGCGCCGCACTGCCCGAAATGGTGGGGGCGGGGCGAACGAGGGGGCGTTCCTGGGGCGGGGCTTGCATCCCACGGCGGGAGGGCGGAGCCTTCCTTCGAGCCTGCCTGCTTGATTAGGACCTCGGAGAGCGCCGGGCGCCACGACCAGAGGGACTGGAGAAGCGGCGGCAATCCGGAGGGATTGACGCCTGCGAGCCCGCCTCCCTCCGCACCTTCAACTTCTCGGGCTGGCTGGCAGCTAGTGGCGGCCGAGGAAGGTGCCTAAGTCGGGAGTCAGATAGTCATCCCTCTGGGACGCCGGCGCCGCCGTCCAGCCGCGGCTCCCTCACACCTGTGTGTGTGTTCATGAGCGTGAGCGTCCGCGCGCGAATTTGTATGAGAGGGTTGCGTGTGCTCCGGCTTGGCGCGCGAATGTCTGTGTGAGAGTGTTTGTGTGTGCTCGGTGCCTAGGCGCTCGGCCCGGGGAGAGACGGCGGGAGCGGCTGCTCCGCGCGCCCATTAGGCTGAGGCGGGACTCGGGCCGCAGCTATCGCCGCCACTGCCTCACGTCCCCCCAAGAGCCGCCGCGGTGCTGCGGGGAGAGCGGACGGGCGGGCGAGCGCACCCGCGGGCGAGCGCGGCGGCCGCTGCGGGCAGAGCGGGTTGGGGGTGGGTGAAGGGAGGGAAGAGGGAGGAGGGCTGGAGACGCTGGGAGGGAAGGGGGGGGGGGCGGAGGGAGAAGCGGAGGCAGCCGGCGCTGCCGCTCGCTGCTCCTGTCGGCTGTTGCTGTTGGGTCACCCGCATATGTTTTGGGGTCCGGCTCTTGGGGATAGGGGCTGGAAAAAGGCCTACCCCTCATTACTTACTGAAAAAAAGGGAGCGTTGAAGATGATGGGGGAGAGCCCAGAAGGTGATAGTAGAGTAAACACCGGCTCTCCCACCGCACAATCCCAAGATCGTTTTTCAGAAAATATTCTGAGCCGAACCTTTAGAAGCAAAGTCCGCCCTTAAGAGAGACAGAGTCTTGGTCTGTTGGACTCCGGTCTGATTGTATAATAATACTGATGATATAATGCTAATGACGATGATGACACTGCCTTTTATTTTTACCCCAGTGCTGATAAAGCGTAGCTACAGCTGGGGGGATAAAGCCCTTGAAAATTTGATGTATCAGGAGGAAATACTGTTGCTTTTAGAGTTATATTTTATTATTTCTTTTAAAAGATGTTCTTTTTTGAATTAAAATTTGTCAAAATGAAGTATGACTCTTTTTCTCTCTTTTTTAGTCATTTATAGCCAATTCTTGTAAAATGGGGCCTGGCTACTGCCTTGACTAAGGAAAAGCTAAACACTTTTACCCAGGTGTAAGTCCATGTGTTAAGTCACACTTTCCTTTGAATTTCTCAACAGTTTTTAAAATGAAGAAGTTTAATTTCCGAAAAGTTTTGGATGGCTTAACTGCCTCTTCCCCTGGCAGTGGTAGCAGCAGTGGCAGTAACAGTGGTGGTGGGGCTGGAAGTGGTTCCATACATCCAGGAGGGACTGCGGGGGTTCTCAAAGAGGAGATTCAGGAAACCCTGACTTCAGAGTATTTCCAGATTTGCAAGGTAAGTTTTGAATTGGCTGGAAGCCCATTATTTCTTTATTTTACTGTTGTGAGGAAAGAATCATTAAAAACAACAACAACAAAAACAAAACCAAGAACCAAAAAACATCCACACTAGGCACTGGAAGTTGTTGAGATGCCGGCATTAGACAGTCCTGGGCAGAGAACTCTATAGATGGATGTTTGAATTAATAAATATATTCTAGGCATTGATTTCAGCATCAGTTTAAAAAGCTACGGTAGTTTAAAGTGGAAATAAGCAAACGTAAAAAGTAGAATTTGCAAGACAATGTTAAGACCAAATTGTGGACAAAATTTTTAATGTAATATTTATGTATAAGTAGGAAACCGAAGGAAAAATCACTCTGGTTAATTCCTTGTTGACATTCAGAGAAACTATTTGTTATTTTGTGTCACTATGCAGTATAAAATGATTAAAGCTATTAAGATGTTGCTAGAAGGAAGTAGATAATAGCTAAAGGAATACATCCATTTTAAAACATCTAACGGTATTATTTTACATTCATTGTTTAAAATTCTATACAAAAACACCCCAGAGTCTTAATAAACAAGTGATGGATTTAATTCTTGTAAGAACTTAAAAAAATAGCCTTTTTACTGGTTTAGTGAGGAAACATTTTAGGTAATTATGCTTTAATGTTCAACTTCAAATGGATAAACAAAAGAAAGAGTTTCTGATGGGGAGAGCTGAGAATTTACAAAACAAACATTAATATATAGATATTGGGTTTTTTTTCTGACATAGTTTATAATTTTAATTATTTCTTTTTGGAGGGGCAGCCTAAGAATGTGTTTTTGACCTACCATATTCAATTTTAAAAGCTACTAAGTCATTCATATGATACAGATGAATATAGTTTTAAAATATTTGAATACATAAGAACAAATCATACATTTTTGAAATCCCATAAATTATTAAATTTTTGGTACTTCAAAAGAATTTTTTTGAAATTATTAAAATGATTTTTGTAGTAAATAACATATATAATGAGATAAGTTTCAATTATTGTGTTAGTCTTCATTCCCAGTAGAGTAATTATAAAAACATTAAATCTGTAGTTATCAAAATATTACATATTAATTTTCATAAAAATGAGTTTATTTAGAATTAGGTCAGATTAAAGGATATAATTCTACCCTGTGAGGTTTGTATGCATAAAGCTTTGTATATGAGGTTGTATATAATTTCATTCTTAATTTGAAATAATAGATATTTTGTCAGACTAGAGTCTTAATACTGGTCATGAGACAAATATATAAAAGGATCTTAGGGTTCAAATTTAAACTGCTAGTCAGGAGAATAATGCCCTGATTATCTAATCTTTGACATATTTCTGTTTCCATTCCAAGATTCCGAAAAAAATTTCCAAATTCTTTTAGTTCGTGAATGTGAGACAAGAGAGTTTTGATCAAGATAAAATTGGTATAGAAAGGAGACCACTCTAAAACAGAGTGGCAGAGGGGCATTGGACTGTTGAAGTTTTAAACATGGTAGAGAAGGTTTTAAATTAAAAATTTTAGGGGAAATGGGGAATGCAAGAGAGGAAAATGGGGTATATAGTTATCTTCCCGTTTATTCACACAGGAAATAGACATGAAAAGTGGCAGAAGTTAAATATGCATTAATTCAAAAACATATGGCATGGTATGAAGAACACTGGCCTGTTCAGATCATTTTTTAAATGTAAAGTTCCGGCACTTGCCAGCCATGTATCTTGGGCAAGCCATTTTTCTGCCTTGAACCTTGATTTTCCCATCTGTCGTGTGGTAATAAGTATTTCTGCTCTTCTGATTTAAGGTTATTGGGAGGATGAAACAAGACAATTAGGTGAAGGTGACGTATAACTTGGAAAAGGTGATAAAATATTTATTTTTGTAAATATTCTTCAAGTTTTAAAATCACCTTGCTCGTGGTGGAATGACTATCAGCAGTAGGCTATAATAATATAGATAACAAAATTAGACTTTCAAAAAATTAGGATAGATAGCTATATAAGTGGAAATACTAATAGTATTGAAATGTTACTAAAGGGGGAAAGTATTATGGTATCTTTGGATAGCAATATAGTTAATTTTAAAAAGTGATTTTATGATTGTACTTTAGGTTACCTGGACTATAAGATAATATGTAAAAATGGATTAAGGATATTTCAAAATTAGAACTGTTGCTAAAATGGGGACTTCATTTGGACTCACTGATTAAATGTGCAAAGAACATTCTATTCTGAGTACTAAGCAGTTGGCACCTTTTGGGTACTTGTACCTTTTCCACATGGTCAAAATTAAAGTACAAATCTGTAATCTTCTCTTTTGAAAACCATCCTCCTCTCTATTTTCTGATCAGTTATCAAATCCTATCTATCCCATTTCCTTAGTGTTTCTGAAATTTATTCCCTTTTCGCCATCTTCAGTACCTGTTCATTCTATTGTGTTTTTTTGGTTAGTCTCTTGAAATCACTTCCTACCTGATCTTCTTACCTCTTGTTTTACACTATTTCAGTTGATTTTGTTATGTTATGATATGGTTATTTCTGAACTATAATGTTCATTATGTCATTTCTCTGCTAAAAATTTTATGTTGGTTTCCCTAGAGCAGTGATGCTTTACAAACAAAAGTCTAATGTGAAACCCTGTAAATAACATCTATTAAAACAAATAAATGTACTTTATTGGTATGCATTTAAAAAATAATTTATAATAATTTATACAGATATTATAAAAAGCTTGTTTTTTATATTTGGTTTTTGTTGTATAATATTATCCCTGGCAGGTAGTAGGAATTTTTCTGGCCTTAAAAAGTAAAAGTATAAAACTACAACCTTTATAATCAGTGACAAATGTATAAGAAGTTCAAAAACACAGAAATGGTAGAAGAAACTTTAGTTCAAGGTTAGCAAAAAAGTTAATACATTGGTTTACTGCAATCTCAGTTCAGTATGTATACATTTGAATGCCATTTGTTCAGATATTTGTGAAATACGTGAAGTGCATTTTCTGAACTTGAATTCTATGAAACAGAATTTGAAATTACTGCCCTATACAATAAATGTCAAACTGTTTAACTTGATCCATATATAGTTCATTTTAGATGGGCTTCCCTTTAGATGTTTACCTTTCCATCCTCATTTCCTTGATTTCCTAAGCATATTGCATTACCTGAAAGCACTGTATTTTCATATCTCAATCTATTGCTTCTAACTACTATATCCTTTCCAGCTTTAGTAAAATTAGAGAATTCCAAGTTATTTTTTTTTAAGATTTCTTTATTTGAGAGAGAGAGACAGTGTGTGTGTGTGTGTGTGTGTGTGTGCGCGCGCGCGCGCGCGCGCGCACGCGCGCAAATGGGGAGTGGAGTGGGGAGGCAAAGGGAGAGGGAGAGAAACCTCAAGCAGATTCCCTGCTGAACAGAGCAGGGACTTGATCCCAGTATGCTGAGATCATGACCTGAGCTGAAATCAAGAGTTGGATGCTTAACTCACTGTGCTACCCAGGTGCCATCCTCCCATCCCCCATTACTTTTTTTAATCTCATAGTTAAAATACTACCTCCATGAAACCAACTCTGACCACTGCCTTCCTTTTCCTGTCCAAAGCACAGTTAGTTTTTTTTCCTTCTGTTTTCCTGTAGTACCTGGCATATTCCTATAGAGTTAATTTAGCACCTTACTGTGATTGGAAAATTTATTTTTCTGTCACTATCATTATATTGTCAACTCTTTGAGTGGTAAATATATTTTGTTTCTGTATCATTGTTAGGCTTCTTATTACCTAGCAGGCCATTCTTAACTTCGTGTAAAAGAGAGACTTCTAGCTCCACCAATCTTAGAGAATCAGTCTCTAAGGATTGGGCCTAGGCACTTATATTTTTTGCAAAGACCCCACAGGAGATTCTAATACATGGTTGTACTGAAAACAATTATAGTAGGCACTTGATTTACTCTATGAATGAAACAATATATACATGGTTGGTTGATTAACTGAAATGAGATTAAAGCAGAAAGTTATTAATAAAGATATGTCTTAAATATTTTATTTTAAATGAAAACCTATACATCAGTTTACAAATCACTTCATAAATGAGCAATGTTAAGTGTTGGTTCTATAATTGGAGTTCTGTGTGGACTTTTCTTCCACAAACCATCTGAAATTCATTATAGTTTTTGGTTTTAATTTATTTAAAATAGAATAAGAACTTACATGCTTTTGAAGCAGGTGTTAGGTCCTTCTAGATGACACATAAATATCATTTGACAGTTTGCACATATGATGAATATATAGTTCACCCTTGAACAAGGTACAGACCCCCCACGTATTTGAATATTTGTATATATTCAACTCCCTAAAAGCTTTACTCCCTGAAAACTTTGACTCCCACAAAACTTAACTATGAATTGTCTACTGTTGACTGGAAGTCTTACTGGTAACATAAATAGCAGATATTGTATTTTATATGTATTATATACTGTATTCTTACAATAAAGTTAGCTAGAGAAAAGAAAATGTTATTGAGAAAATCATAAGAAGAAATACATTTATAGTACTATACTATATTTATCGAAAAAAATTTCAAACATCGGTGGACCCATGCAGTTCATATCCATGTTATTCAAGTGTCAACTATACATACACACATACACACACACACATATATAAAGTATAGCTGAGTATATATAATATGTAATATATATATCAAAGGATACATATATAATAAATATATATATGTAAATATATATTTATTTATTCATCCTTATAGTTAACTGACCTACACATAATTGGGCCAGTGTAGGAGAGCATAAGTACTCTAGCTAGAGTTTACTAGTGTCAAGTATTCAGGGAATCACTAATATCAATCTGTTTTATAAAGAGAGTGGGAAGTTTTTGTTAATCTAGCAAGTTGGTTAAATTAAAGTTAATCTAGCAAGTTGGTTAAATTAAAATTAAAGAACTTCATCTGTAAGATCTCCCATTTGACCTTCATAACACTCCTGTAAGGAAGACAAATAAAGTGTAAATATTTTTATTTTACTGATAAGACATCTGAGGCCAGAGAATTTAAGTGGTATCTCTAGGTCTCCAAGTTGATAGGAGGCATGGCTAAGTTTAATGTTCTGTTCTTTTTCATGATTAAATCCAGTATTTTTTCTGTTTCATCTTTCTTATTAAAAAAAAAAAGTAACATGATTAATTGCATAGGAAGCATAGAGATGTTGAGAAGATAGAATTTTCTATTGACTCCCCCCTCAAAATACATCCTAAATCTGACCACATCTCTTCAATTCCACCACATCTTTTGCCTGGACTACTGCTCTATAGCTTTTAGGTATTTTCTCTGTTCTCACTCGGGCTTCACTACACAATCTCTTCTCATAAAAAGTAGTAGAATCCTTTAAAAATTTAAATCATATTATGTGCTTCCTGTTCAGAACACTTCAATGGCTTTTTGTTTCTCTTAAAAATAAAAACAAAAGTCCTATTAATGTCTTATAAAGATCTAAATGGTCTGGCCCTGGCAAGACATCACTATCAACTTATTTCCTGCTACTAACTCTGCAACAGGTACATTGGCTTTCTTACTTTTCCTCAAACATGATTCCTACCTCAAGGATTTTACATTTCTGTTTCCTTTACATGGAACACTATCCTCTCTAATAATTATATTACATATTCCTTTTACATCATTCAATTCTTAATTTAATTGTTAACTTCTCAGAGAGCTCTTCATTGACGGCTGCTCACTCCCTCTCTGCCCTTATCCTGATTACTTTTTCTCAATAATACAACTGTCTGTTATTACATTATATATATTTATTTACTTATTGTTTGCTTCTCCTATCATAATTTAACTCCATCAGGGTTGGGGCCTTATTATGTTCACAATTATCTTACCAATTCATAGAACAGTACCTGCCATATAGAAAGCAGTAAATATTTGTTGAATGAATAGATGAATAAATGAGACAAGGAAGCTAATAGAATGATGTATTAAGAGCAAACTGGAAGGGTGCCAGGGTGGCTAAGTCAGTTAAGCATTCAACTCTTGATCTCAGTTCAGGTCTTGATCTCAGGGTTTTGAGTTTAAGCTCCATGTTATAAAAACAACAACAACACAAAAAAACAAATGAGGTATTGTTTTGAACAGTCTCTTGGGAAAGGCTTTTATGAAGCAAATTTATATCACATAAAGACACCACTTTAGGAATATGGTGTACAATTTTCCAAAAGATATGAAAAAGAAGATTGTAGAAATATTCAATTAAGTCTCAGTTTTTATTGAGGAAGTTATAAGGGACACTTTTGTTTCTAAATTATCATTTTAGGGTAACAAGTCAGAAGTACTAGATTGGTAGTGACAAACACATGGGATGCTCTAGACCTAATTAACAAAATAGACACAAAGAAATGTATCACCAGAACCAGATGGGATGATTCCTAAAGTTTTGAATAGACTCTTAAATTGGCCAGCTCCCTATTCATCAACATTTATAAGCTGTTTTTATAAATGGTCGTGGTATCAGAGCCAACAGATAGATAACTAGTATAACTAATACAAGAAAACAGATTTGTAATATGATCCTTATACCAGATATAACATCAGATCTTCTCAGATAAATGGCTATAAAATCAGAAATATAGGTGTTAGAGGGGCATCTGGGTGGCTCAGTTGGCTAAGTGTCCAACTCTTCATTTCAGCTAAGGGTACTGGGAATGAGCCTCATGTTGAACTCCCTGCTTAGTCTGCTTGAGGATTCTCACTCTCCCTTGGCCCCTCCCCCCAACTCATGTGTGTTCTCTCTGTCTTTCTCTCTCTCTCTCTCTCTCAAATAAATCTTAAAAAAAAAAAAAAAGGAAAGGAAAGGAAAGAAAAAAACATAGGTATGGTCTGTGAAGTATTAGGCTTTCCAGAATCCTGGAAAGCTGAGTGAGGTCAAATGCCTAGGTATCCCTCATTATTATCTCTTCTTTAGGTTTTCCATTGTTTCCACATTCTTCTAATTTCACATCATTTTATTTGGGAGGTTTTGTAACTGAGTTTGGCATAAGAGCGTGATCACAGTTCTACATATCTGCCTTTATCATTCATTAATATATTCTGTGAGATGTGTGGACTTGTTTCATTTTATACTGTAACTGGTAGAACAAAAGGTAGTACAGTTGATACTGCAGGATAACTTATTATGGATGAAGTGTCTGACAGTTATTTCATGCTCCTGTCACCAAAATGGACAGTTGAGGGTGGGCATTTTTAAGAATAGGAATGGAGGCGGAGGCAAACCAGAAGACTTAGGCAACCTTGTTAGGGTTGAGAGGTTAGAAAATTTAAGTACCAAATGAATTAAAATTAATTTTTTTAAGAATCACACAAAAGCCAGATAATTCAGTTACTCTAGGCTCTCACTTTGTTTATCCTAAGAGGATAAAGGTGCAGGGACTGGCTCATGTAAGGAATTATAGACTTGTAAAAAGTATGTTTATAAATTTAAAATTTTTTTTAAAATTTATTTATTTATCCGAGAGAGAGGGAGAGAGAGAGAGAGAGCGAGCACAGGCAGAGTGGCAGGCAGAGGCAGAGGGAGAAGCAGGCTCCATGCCGAGCAAGGAGCCCGATGTGGGACTCGATCCCAGGACGCTGGGATCATGACCTGAGCCGAAGGCAGCCGCTTAACCAACTGAGCCACCCAGGCATCCCATATGTTTATAAATTTTTAAAGTTACTGTAGAGAACAGTCACATTTTCTTATAAAAAATTCTTTTGTGCTAGTACATTGTCAACAAATTGGATTATGGGTCCCATTTAGTATGGCAGTTCTTATCTTAAAAGCAAATAGTGCTCATACTCAATGCAAAAAACAGTTTTCCTCTAAGATCAGGAACAAGAGAAAGATATCTGTTCTTACCACTTTTATTCAACATAGTACTGGAAATTCTAGTTGTTACAGTCAGATGAGAAAAAGAAATAGAAGGCATCCAAATTGGTAAGGAAGAAGGAAAACTGTCACTATTTGCAGATGATGTCATATAGAATACTTGAAAGACTCCAAGAAACTGCTGGGATTGATAAGTGAATTCAGTAAAGTTTCAGGATACAAATTAATATACAGAAATCTATTATGTATCTATACACTAATAATGAAGAGCAGAAAGAGAAATTAAGAAAACAATCGAGTTTACAATTACACAAAAAGAATAAAATACCTTAGAATAAACTTAAGGAAGTGAAAGACCTATACTCCAAGAACTATAAAACGCTGATGAAAGAAATTGAAGAGGACACAAGTAAATAGGAAGATATTCCAGGCTCATGGATTGGAAGAACCAATATTTTTAAAGTGTCCATAGCACCCAAAGCAATCTACAGATCATTAGACTAGCAATCTCTATCAAAATACCAACAGCATTTTCTACAGAGCTAGAACAAATAATACTAAAACTTATATGGAATAACTAAAGACTCTGAGTAATGAAACCTATCTTGAGAAAGAAAAAACTGAACGTATCAAAATTCCAATTCCAGATATGCTACAAAACTCCAGTAATCAAAACAGTATGATACTGGCACAAAAATAGACACATATATCAATGAAACGAAATAGAAAACTCAGAAATAAACCCAGACTTATAGGGTCAATTAATCTGTGACTGAGTAGGCAAGAACATACAATAAGGAAAGACAGTCTCTTCAAGAAATGGTGCTGGGAAAACTGGGGAGCCACATGTAAAAGAATGAAACTGGACCACTTTCTTGAACCCCACATAAAGGCAAGGGAAACAAAAGCAGAACTAGACTATTGGAACTACACTAAAAGAAAAACTTTTGCACAGTGAAAGAAACCATCAACAAGATCACAAGGCAACCTACTGAATAGGAGGAAATATTTGCAAATCCTATATCTGATAAGGGTTAATTCCTAAAACATAAAGAGAATTTATCCAACGCAACACCAAAAAAACCAAATAAATTGATGAAAAAATGGGCAGAGGACCTGAATGACATTTTTCCAAAATAGACATATAGGTGGCCAACAAACAGATGAAATGATACTCAGTATCTCCAGTCAGCAGGGAAATGCAAACCAAAACCACAATGAGGTACCACCTTACACTTGTCAGAATGGCTAGAATAAAAAAGACAAGAAAGAACAAGTGTTGGTGAGGATATAGAGAAAAAGGAACCCTTGTGTGCAGAGTTGGTAGGAATATACATTGGTGTAGTCACTGTGGAAAATAGTGTGGAGGTTCCTCAAAAATTTGAAAATTAAGGGATGCCTGGGTGGCTCAGTTGGTTAAGTGGCTGCCTTCGGCTCAGGTCATGATCCCAGCATCCTGGGATCGAGTCCCACATCGGGCTCCTTGCTCGGTAGGGAGCCTGCTTCTCCCTCTGCCTGTGCTCGCTCTCTTGCTCTCTCTTTGACAAATAAATAAAATCTTAAAAGAAAAAAAATTGAAAATTAAAAATAGAAATACCATCTGGACAGTGATTTCACTAATGGATATTAGAAAGAAAACAACACTAATTCAAAAAGATACGGGACGCCTGGGTGGCTCAGTTGGTTGGACAACTGCCTTCGGCTCAGGTCATGATCCCAGAGTCCCGGGATCGAGTCCCGTATCGGGCTCCCGGCTCCACGGGGAGTCTGCTTCTCCCTCTGACCTTCTCCTCGCTCATGCTCTCTCTCACTGTCTCTCTCTCAAATAAACAAAAAGATATATGTACCACTGTGTTTATTGCAGCATTATTTATATTAGTCAAATAGCCAGCTCAAGTGACCATCAGTAGATCAATGAATAAAGATGTAGTATATATATAATGAATATTACTCAGACATAAAAAAGAATGAGATCTTGCCATTTGCTACAACATGGATGGACCTAGAGGGTATTAATGCTAAGTGAAGCTAAGTCAAACAGAGAAAGACAGATACTGTATTATTTTTCTCATGTATGGAATTTAAGAAACAAACTAGGAAAAAGACAGAAGAAAACAAATACTCTAAAATACACAGAACAAACTGGTAGTTGCCAGAGGGGAGGCTGTGGGGGGATGGGTGAAATAGATAGAGGAGATTAAGAATACATTTACTGTAATGAGCATTGAGTAATGTATGGAAATGTTGAATCATTGTACATCTGAAACTAATATAACACTATGTTAATTATACTTCAACTAAAAATACAGACATATTAAAAATAGTGCTATCATACTTTGTGTATGTATCAATATAGAACTAATTTAAAAACAACATAATTTTCAAATTTATTTACCTGTAGGATTATTACTAGTGATTAAACCAAATTTGTATTTCTTGAATTTTAGTGCATTTCTGTAGACCTCCTTCTGCCTTCACTTGAAGATGTGCCTGCAAAAAATCATAGGGTTAAATTACATGGTTTACTTTTAATGATAGAATGATTGTATTGCCTTCCTGTATCATTTTTCTATATACCATTTACATATTAGTTTAATAGCAAAAACTTTGTATTCATTAAAGCTTTCAAGTACAAGTCCTGTTTTTAGCTTTAAATTGAGTTTTTGTCCCATTAGAGAAGACTGAATTTTTTGTTCCTACTTAATTGTCAAAATAATGATCTTTATAAAAGATTTTGGTTGTAGCTGCAGTGCTCTTTTTTTAAATTAAAAAACGTAAGGCATCTTTTTAATATTTAAAAAGCTAATCACTTAATGTTTATAATACACTAGGGAATCATTCCTAACTTTCTAAATAATGTTAACATTTATTGATAAGGACTGCTAGAAAATCAGTGATTGGGTGACTGCCTTCTGCTCAGGTCATGATCCTAGAGTCCCAGGATCTAGTCCTGCATCAAGCTCCCTGCTCAGCAGGGAGTTTGCTTCTCCCTTTGACCCAACCCCCTCTCATGCTCTCTCTCAAATAAATAAATAAATAAAATATTTTTTAAAAATCAGTGATTAAATTTTAGAAAGCCAAAAAATAGAAAGCATAAAGAGTTTAGAGAAAGTAGTTATAAATTATAGAATAGACTACAACACCTCCAGAAAGATCATAATAGGCCCATGGTAATACCTGTGTAGAGGCTTGGTTAAATTGAACATTCATAGTCATTGAAGGAATACAAGGAGATATTTTAACAAGTTTATTGCTCAAAAGATATTTACTGTACAATGTTAAAAAATGATTAGGGTGTAAACCATTCTCAGCTAACTGACTATAGTAAGAGTGAAATAATACTTCTTGGTTGATTTATCAACAAAATCACTTAAGATATTTTCTGGACTTATGTAAGACATTAGAAAGGCAAGTACTATTTTAGTTTTGTTGGTGGCCTAAAATTACCAGTTGATATTGATGGTATATGGAATTATTTTGAATATAATTATACATAATCAATGTAATGAATCTGAATTTGAAAACCAATATAATATTTAATGTTTTAACTTTAGGTAAGTGTCTTATAACTGGATTATAAATATCCAGTAAGCATCTCTTGGATTGAAAACAGCATAAAAAATCTTTATAGTTGGATAAGTACATTTCATTATAAATAAAATTGATCATTTTGTAATGGTGGTTTTAGATGTAGATTTGATGCCTGGATTTGAAAGGTAAGGATTGGTAGCTAGAGAAAACTCAGTTTTTAAAAATTTTTCTGCTTTGCTAATCATCAGTAAATTTCACTGACATTAAAAACTAGTACTTTACCTAAATATACACAATAAAGTTAGACTGTCAAGAAAATTAATTGGACTGCTTAATATTTAATCTAATTTATTCATTATAAATTGACTAAACACTTTTCTACAAATTTACAAACCAAAAAAGTTTGAAAACCATTAGTAGTACAATCAATTGAGAGGTTAGAGTGAGTCTGAGGGAAGTGCTTACAGCTTGTAAACATCTGAGTAGATGAGAAATGTAAAGCTAACAAAGGAGAAATAGAAGTAAGCAGAATGATAAGAGAAAAACTCAAAAGTAGAGTTAAATAACCTGATACTTTCTTCAGAAAGAATATTAAGAAAGAAATTCAAGAATGTCTCAGCATTATAGAGAAGTCAAGAATGGTGAAAACCAAGCAAACAAATTAAAAACAAACAAATCAACGGAGAGAGCCCATTTAGACCTGGAGAAAATTGATTAGGGTAAAAATAGCTTCACTAAGATGATGGATAAAATTAAAGTCATGCTATAATAGAGAATAGAGTTGATAGAATTAGTACTTATAAGGGTAGATATGTTGGGGTGCCTGGGTGGCTCAGTCAGTTAAGCATCTGCCTGGTTAAGCATTTGCCTTTGGCTCAGGTCATGATCTCAGGGTCTGGGGATCAAGCCCCTTGTCCAGCTCCCTGATCAGCAGGGAGTCTGCTTCTTCCTCTCCCTTCGCACCCTCCCCCTGCAGGAGCCCACCCTATCTCTTTCAAATAAGTAAATTAAATCTTGAAAAAAAAAAAAAGAGTAGATGTGTAAAGGGGTACCTTGCTGGCTCAAATCTTGATTTTGGGGTTGTAAATTTGAGCCCCAGATTGGGTGTAGAGATTACTTAAAAATAAAATCTGGAGGAAAAGAAAGGTACATAAAAAACAAAGAGTAGATGTGTACAGAGAAAAGTGTTAGGAAAGTAGCAGTGATGGTAGATTTTAATATCATGTTGGTATATTGTCGTGGGGGTAATGCAGTTAAACCATAGAAAAGAAGTTGGAGCTACCAGAAGGAGAAAGATAGAGTGGGGAAGGAGGAAAAGTTTTTCCTTTAAAGTAGTAAAGGTATTTGATTCGGAAATTTTTTCTTTTCTTGATGAATAAATTTTTTCTTTTCTTTATTTACATTTCATTTGAATTCCCAGCACACTGTGTTTTAATTTCCTTTCGGGTAAATAAAAATATGTTATTCTACTATAAGACTGTATTAGCTTCCCATTTGTGTTGCAACAAATTACCAAAAACTTAGTGGCTTAAAACAACACAAAGGGGGCACCTGGGTGGCTCAGTGGGTTAAGCCTCTGCCTTTGGCTCAGGTCATGATGTCAGAGTCATGGGATCGAGCCTGGCATCGGGCTCTCTGCTCATCAGGGAGCCTGCTTCCCCCTCTCTCTCTGCCTGCCTCTCTGCCTACTTGTGATTTCTCTCTCTCTTTGTCAAATAAATAAATAAAATCTTAAAAAAAAAACACTAACACAAATTTATTAGCTTACAGTTCTGGAGGTCAGAAGTCTGAAATGGCTGTCACTGGGCTAAAATCAAGGTCTTAGAAGGGCTCTAGGAGAGTGTTTTCTCCTTTTAAGGCTTTTAGAGGCTGCTTACAATTCCTTCTATTTTCTTTCCAACATTGGCCAATTGAATTTTTCTCACATTCCTTCACCGTGACTAACTATCCTGCTTCCTTCTTCCATATTTAAAGATTTATGATCACATTGGGCCCACTAGGATAATACAGGTTAATTTCCCCATTTCAAGGTCTACTGATCAGTAATCTTCATTTCATCTGCAACCTTGATTCTCATTTGCCATAAAACCTAACATATTCATAGATTCTTTAGAGGGCCATTATCCTGCCTTTTACAAAGATGTTCATTACCTTCACTTGTCTTTTTTTTTTTTTTTTTTTTTTTTTTTTTTTTTTTTTTTTTTTTTTTTTTTTTTTTTTTTTTTTTTTTTTTTTTTTTTTTTTTTTTTTTTTTTTTTTTTTTTTTTTTTTTTTTTTTTTTTTTTTTT
>PISX010017450.1:0-43348 GCA_004024625.1 Mellivora capensis
ATAGTATTCCATCGTGTATATATACCACATCTTCTTTATCCATTCATCTGTTGATGGACATCTAGGCTCTTTCCATAGTTTGGCTATTGTAGACATTGCTGCTATAAACATTTGGGTGCACGTGCCCCTTCGGATCACTACGTTTGTATCTTTAGGGTAAATACCCAGTAGTGCAATTGCTGGGTCATAGGGTAGTTCTGTTTTCAACTTTTTGAGGAACCTCCACGCTGTTTTCCAGAGAGGTTGCACCAGCTTGCATTCCCACCAACAGTGTAGGAGGGTTCTCCAAGGGCCTTTTAAATAAATTTTTATTCCAGGCCCTTTCCCAAGGGCCTGTTCTGGAATACAAAACAAATTTTTAAATAAATTTTTTAATTAAAAATTTTTAATTATTTTTTTTTAATTTTAATGTGTAAAGGGAGTGCTATGGATAATGGTTGAAAGTTCCAGTGTGTTCTTAATGTGAAATCGTCGTTGCTGAGGTCTCAGGCTATAAATGTACTTGTTTGTAAAGGAGGTATTTGGGATTTTGTAAGGCATACGATTGCTTATAAAGGGCATAGCAGAATAAAAGCAGCAGAAGTTTGAATTAGATGACCAGGAGCCTTAACCCCAGCTTTATACTGATTAGCCACATGTTCTCAGAAAGCTGAGGTGCAAAGTTTCAGCTAGTGAAAGGATGAAGACTTGTAATATTTAAATGAAATAAAGCTTCCTAAATATATACTGAATATTCTCTTCTTGTTCCCTCTAGATCCAACCTCGCTTCTCTACCTTGCACTTTATTAATACTATTGAATTAGCCTCCCTTCTGGTATATTTTGGATTCAGACAATAAAATTTATCCACAGGAGAAAGTAAAGTGAGAGAAGAAATTGATGTAGGTATTTCTTCCCCCAGGTCCCTTCCTGTAAGGTTAGTGGGGACCATCCTTCCCTACTGAAGGAGAACCCTGGTGTCCCAGCAGATGCCCCACTTCCACCCCACTATTTCTACTTCTGCTGGGTTCTGATAAATCCTCCTACCCCTAACTCATTTAATTTAGTGTAATAGTGATTTTCCTGCTATGGTTTTCTCCAGAGTGCATCATTACTTGCTGACTTCCTCAAACCATTTCACAACTTTGTAAATAATACCTTTATTTACTTTCTTCAAATGCCGCCCCCCCATTTTCAGGGGAGGGAGGTTCAGAAGGAGAGGAATGGAATCTCAAGCAGACTCTATGCCCAGTGCAGAGACTGACATGAGGCTCAATCTCACAATCCCAAAATCATGACCTGAGCCGAAATCAAAAGTTGTACTCTTAACCGACTGAGCCACCCAAGTGCCCCAAACATCCCTTTTTGATATGCCATCTGTTCTCCAACCAGAATGCTGATGGAATCATTATTATTATTATCATAATTACTAAAGAGTGTTCTCACTGAATGCCATAGGCAACTGCTCCTATGAAGGAGATTCATAGTAACTGCCTTGAGATTGTGAGAGCTGTCAAGTGACACAAGGAAATGCAGAACGATCCTTCTTGTGATTAGTCATCTAAAGTGCCAAACATCATAAAAGGACTAAAAAATGTTCATATCTATTGAAAAATGAACCAGTTTACTAATTATATATGTATATTTGGTTGGATATTGTTGAAAATTGCACATATACCTATCAAATTCTCTAATTTAAAATGTAAAAATAAGACAAAAATGGGTTATATCTTTTCCATAATGAGAATCTTGACAAATATGTTATATATGTCAACCAGAGTTGGTAGGATGGGGATTTTTTTGGAAGGAACCCTCTGTCTTCAGCTCTGGGGAGGCAGGCCAGAGTGATTACAGCTGTGAACAGCTCATCCTGCCCTGATCCATGACTCTGACTCCAGTGGTGGACTCACTATAGGGACTGGTTGCATACTTGCTGGGATAAACAGCAGCAAACAAAATCGATTCCACTGCAAGAATAGAAAATAGAAGATAGTAAGAACTGGGCTTAATGAATTAAAAAATTTTGGCAAAAGATACAAAATAGAATAGGATCAAAAGATGTTTTTAATTAAGATTGCTACAAATCACATCAAATAATTTAAGTAACCTTTTAGAAACTACACACCAGCTAACATTTTTCACTTTTCTGAAGCAGTTTAATATATATCAGAGAATATCAGCTGATTCACCTTTATAAAGCCAGGGGAAAATAAATTAGGATGAGAGATTCTCCTCCTAATAAACGTTAAGAAGATGGGCATTCATTTTCTTGATGTTTCCTATCAGTGAGATTTCCAATAACCCACAGTTTCAGGCAATTCACTCCTTCTACTTCATTTGGTTGACCCAGGCATTGGGATTGATTGCTACAGGTTTAATATAGCTACAACTAATGGGTTGTAGATTGTTTTATAATCAAGCCTTGCTTGAAATGTCTATTAAAGTTTGCCCCAGGAATCAGAATGTCAAAGTACCTGGGACAAATGATTTTCTCCAAGTCAGGTGTAAAAACAGTTCCTAACAAGAGAGCAGAGTAGTTGTTTATATCAGAACTTAACTAAAGTTAATAAAAACAAGCCAAAAATTAACATATATTAGTGTTTTAAGCAATAACATTTGAAGACATCTTTGGAGGTAAAATGTATTGTTTCACAGGCCACTGGTGACATAATGGGTAACATAAAATCCTGAAGGTGTGTTGTTGCTTTTCACTTAGAATGTTGGCGGTGGTTTTGACATTGATGCACACAGACATCGGAGATATGTTTAATAATCTTGAAATTCCTTCAAATGTGAACCTTTTTAAATCATTTGAATTTTGGTTTTTCAAGAATGAGCATCTTATGGATTTAAATGCCAAGGGTGAGGACAATAAATTGAACCCAATTATCTAGGTCTTATCATGGAGGCAAAACATGGTCTCTGATATTTTTAAATAATTATTTCTTTGTTGTGCCAACTATAATTTGTTTCTTATAACTTGTGCTGACATAATTGCTTCAAAATATCTAAAAACTAATTTATTTTCCCAAGACATAAGTTTAGTATATCTTAATACTTAGTAAAAACAGTTACATAAATTAAATCTTTGTACTTTTTAAACAGGAATAAAAGTGAAAGGAACACCAAAAATTCTCAAACCATTTAGCAGGAAGAATTGGGTAGGGATGAGAAATACGATTTTGAAAAGATTTTACTAATTACTAACATGTGATTGTTGCTGAGGGTGACTATGTACTGATTTAACTTAATTAACATATGACTAATTATAATTGACTCACTCTTACCAATAGGAAATTGTGACAAATTATCATCTCTGTGCACAGAGAGTGTGAAACCTACCTGTTAAGTTTAATTCAGGAGATTTCATTATTACAGTTAACATAACCAAATATTTTGAAACATACTTGGTTATGTTTTTGAAACATACTTGGTAAAAATACCATACATTCAAGTAATTCTCAGTAGATTTTTGTATATCTGAGAGTATTTGAAAAAAAATTACACTATGAATATATTAGTCTTAAGATCAAAATGTTAAAATTGTTCATGGTTTAACATCTTATATCCAAATATTTCTTCGCAATGTATCTGGTGCTTTGACTACCTCATTAAAAAGCTAGTTTGCATAAATATTCAAGAGATCTGAGAATGAGCATTTCTTTACCTCAGAAGATTTCATCCTTCCTCTTAAAGAGGATTATCTCTTTGATTAAACTCAAACTAAAAATCAATGCAAAAAAAGAATTAAGAACTCCCAAGCTTTCAGAACACTTTGAATATGGGTAAATGTGTGAAGCAGGAAGAGGAGGTAGAGGATACTTACATTAATTGTAAACAAAGATGTAGCCTTATTCTTATGACTATGCAAAATCATAATTTTTTTCAGCATGGGATATTTAAAAAAAAGATCATGAGAGCTTTAATATAACTAGTAATTTTACTTCCATCACATGTTTTCTACTTGGCTGTACTTCTGCTTGTCCACATAATTTTATTTGTTCATTTCAACATGTAAAAACCATTGCATCTTGTAAAACACATATATTTCCGGTTATCTTTTACTCATGTGTTATTTTGGCCTTAGTGGGTTGAAAGTTTTATTTGATTAGATTTGCTTTTTGATAACTTGCCATCTGTGATTATTTGAAATTGTGAAAATAAAAGTATGATAGTGTAGGGCGTCTGGGTGGCTCAGTGTGTTAAGCCTCCGCCTTGGGCTCAGGTCATGATCTCAGGGTCCTGGAATCGAGTTCCGCATCAGGCTCTCTGCCCAGCAGGGAGCCTGCTTCCCGCTCCCTCTCTCTGCCCCCTTCTCTGCCTACTTGTGATCTCCGTCAAATAAATAAATAAAAATCTTTTTTAAAAAAACTGTGGTAGTGTATTTGTTGTTGTTGTCAACTGTTGTCCTTCCACATAATTTAGTCCCTCCTTTTGGGGGGAAAATTGAGAAAGAAGAGGAAAACAAAAGGGGAAAATATAGTATGAATAATACATAGTTATCAAATGTCTTTATATATCAAAATTCATTTGTTTAGCTTAAATAATATAAAATTACATTACTAAATTATATCTGATATATTTAATTATAAGAACATATGGCAAAAATGAACATCAGGTTTTTAATAAATGTTTTGCATTGCCTGAGGGTACTTTGATCTTCATAACTAGCATGGTGATTTTTAATAAGTGTTCTTAAGTTCATGTGATTGATTTCCTAACTCTCCTTATGTTTCTGAAAATCTCACATTTCTTTCTAGGAGGAGAACAGAAAGCCCTGGCCCATCACAGAACAGGAATCAGACCTGTTGCACATCCCTTTCAAGCATGTAGAGCTGTAAATAGGCACCACTGAATCTACATGGAATCAGGAGATGTTTCAGGCCACCGCGCCCCCTCACTGATCAACCACCTCCATTCCTTTAAAGCCTTTTTGGCTAGGCAGAAGCCACAGAGCTGGCTTTTGGACTAGAGTCTGCATTCTCTGTAGGTGGCCAGCCTCCTGAATAAAGTTCATATTCCTTTCCAATCAACAGTCATCTCTTGAGTATTGGCTTTTTGAGCAATAGGCAGCCAATTTTGGGATTTGGTAACAGATTATTTGACAAGACAGCCAGGAGCCCATGCCCCTGTAGCATCCAGTTCCCCTGGGAAGCCAAAGCAGTTGTCTGGGACAGGACTCCTGGGTTTACTTGCTCATTTCCTGGGTTAGTAACTTGGATGACCACAGGAAGTTAGTTGCTCAGGGCTAGTTGGATTGGGAGGGTATCTGAGGAATCTGTCCCTGCAGCTGCCCAGGCTCCTTTTTTCTTGAGGAAATTCCCTGTTGATGACCAACTCTTGCTTTTTTAGTTGAATGGAAAGGAAAAAAGCAGACAAGCTTCCATCCTGGGTAAGTTAAGTTTGTTGAAAGTGCATACCAACATAGTTTCTCTTTTGTAAAGTGTAGGTAGTTTTGTTTTTGTTGTCTGTGTTTTCCATTTTGGAAGAGGCTCAACATTTGGAAGAAACTAAGAACTTGAATAACGGTCAATTCCTTTGGGATTTGGGGCAGATCTGTCTTGTGTGTGTGTGTGTGTGTGTGTGTGTGTGTGTGTGTCTATGTTTTTCATCTTTGGTGTAATGGGAGGTTCTATCTTTATCCTGTTGACAAGCATACTGGGTTGGATTCTGAATTAAAGGAAAGAATATAGTCAGGAAAAGATAAAAAATAAAAGAATATAGTCATGAATCCATGACTAAGGAAAAGGTGATATTCTATTGTAATACTCCCTGACTGATGTACTATTTAGAATCAGATGAGGGGTGGCCCCTAAATGGATCTTTAAACACCATTTTACAATTAGAGTTGTTTTGTCAAAGGGCAGGAAAGGATGATGAGATACCCTATGTTCAGGCCTTCATATCTTTACATAATGAAGATCCTGTCCAGGAACACAATGTAAGTTAATGGTGCAGAGACAAGGAGAAAACCCCCAAATTTTTCCTGATGATGCAAATGAAAGAAGGAGAAAGAATGTATGGCAAATATGTTTATCATCCCCTCTGCCAGAGCTCTTACCTCTATTTCATCCTCCTATTGGGGTTTCCTATGGGATGGAATGAAGGAATCCTAGAACATAGGATTAGGTCTCTCCCTAAGACCTGACAGGACACCTAGTCTGTACAGGTAGCACCCACTGTGAGGGCTAGGCAATATCCTTAAGGCAAAACCCAGTAGAGGGCATTGATGCTCAAGGTCAGCATCCCAGAGATATTATTGGATATATATTCCTTTTTCAACTTGAGACTTAATGAATTAGAAAAATGCCAATCTCCCTGAGAGACTCCCAAAGATGGTGGAACTCTTTTGAACATTTTTACAACCCACTGGGTCTGCCTGGGTGGATGTACAGTCTTTATTGACTATCATGTTAGCCAAAGATGAAAGATGGCTAGTATTGGCTAAAGCAAATGCGAAAGCCCAATGCCAGGTTTAAGTAAAGGGTGCCCAAGCATTGCAGTTTGAATAAGATTCAACAATTGAGATAAGATGCAACTAAAAATCCAGCCTGATTAGATTTACTGAGCTTATTGGAAATGTGCAGATACAGACCCAAAGGCTCCAGAAAATGTCCACATGATAAACATGGCATTCATAGGGCAGAGTGTACCTGATATAAGGAGAAAGCTCCTAAAGGAGAGAGGGGTGGTAGGAATGAAACCTTCATAGCTCATTAACATAGTCTATGAAGTATTTATTGCACGTGAAGGAGAGAGGGCTCAACAGGCCACAGTCTTTGTGGAAACTGTGTAAGGCAGGGATGGGAAAAAGAAAGGTAACTGAGATCTAGGAAATAAGAAAGGAGCTATTGGTAAGAACCAGTACTACCACTGCAAAAAAGGACGGAATTAGAAAGGGAACTGCCTGAATATGAAAGGAAAACAAAGACAGGAAGGAAAGACAAGGCATAAGAAATGACAGAAAGAGAGGACGATGTAAGTGAAGAAGCTCCTTACCATCTTGCTGATCCAATGACCATTTCCCCCCAGGAGCTCCAGCTACAAATGCCAGGGGAATCAGTTGATGGACTTTTTTTAAAATATTTTTTTAAAGATTTTATTTATTTGACAGACCGAGATCACAGGTAGGCAGAGAGGCAGGCAGAAAGAGAGAGGAGGAAGCAGGCTCCCTGCTGAGCAGAGTCCCATGCGGGACTCGATCCCAGGACCCTGAGATCATGACCTGAGCCGAAGCCAGAGGCATAGCCCACTGAGCCACCCAGGCGCCCTAGTTGATGGACTTCTTAGTGGAGACAAGGGCCACACACAGCATCTTGAATACTAAATTGACACAAAATGCCCAGAAGACAGTCTCTGTAATTGGGGGTCTCAGGTTAAGCAAAACAATGACCTTTCCTATAGCCACTGGAATGGTGATTTTTCTTTGAGTTACAGTTTTCCTTCTATGCCAGAATGCCCTATCCTACTGCTTGGACAAGACTTGCTTTGTAAACTAAGATAACTTTCTCTTCAAAGAAGCTGCACCTACAAAGGCAGGTCCGTCCAGGTAAGATGCTTCAGTTATAAGATGGTCTTACTCAGGTTAAGATACCAGAAGCAGAGCCATGCCCTCCTGAAATCAATAAGCAAGTGAATAAAGTGGTTTGGGCAGTGGAGTGCCATGGAGGGCAAAACATGTGACACCTACATGAATAGAACTGAAAGAAGAGGTGGTCATCCCTAGCAAAAGGCAGTATCCTTTAAAGAAAGCCCTAGAAGGTATAAAGCCAGTCTTGTAGAAGTTCTTGAAAGATGACCTTATTTGACCTTGTTGCTGGCCATGATACTACAATTCCGCCAATAACAAAACAAAAACAAAAACATACTCATGAATACCATTTTATACAAGATTTGTGGGCCATTAAGGAGATTGTATAAGACATATACCTGCTGCTAACTGGTGATTATGAATGGTTCACTGTGTTAGATCTAAAGGATGTCTTTTTTCTGCATTCCCATAGTATCGAAGACCCAATTGTTGTTTTTCTTTGAATGGTAGGACCCAGAAACTAGAACCACCTCCCAAAACTATTGGGTGGTGTTACCACAAGGATTTAAAAATTCCCTCATGAGTTTGGGTGAACTTTTGGCAAAGGATTTGAGAATGGTAGAATTAATTGATGGGGTTTCGTTATGATATGTAGATGATTTTTTCATTGCTAGCCCCACTTATGAACTTTGTCTAGATAATACTATTGTGGTTTTAAGTCATTTGGCAGACTGTGGGTATAAAATATCACTCATATGGGACAAATTTGTCAATAAGAGATTGTTCATCTTGGCTTTTGGCCATGTTAGGGACAATGCATCCTCATTAATAGAAAATAAGCAGTTACATTTCTAAAAACCCCCAGAAAACAATGACAACCCTAAGATTTTGAGAAAGGCTGGTTTCTGTTAGATCTGGATTCCAAATTATAGTTTGATATTCAACCCTTTATATGAAGCCTTAAGAGAACTGGATTCACAGCCTTTGAATTAGACTATGGAATATTAATGGGCATTTGAGACCATACAGGACAAATTAGCAACTGCCCTAGTTCTAGGATTACCAAACCCTAGAAAGCCCTTTAAGCTATATATACATGAAAAGCAAGGTCAGCCTAATACAAATGTTTGAGGATACTCCACAACTGGTGGCCTATTTCTCTCAGAAATTAGAACCCATAGCCAAAGTATAGCTCCCCTGTTTGATGGCTGTTGCAATTGCCTGTGACATACTATTAAAAACAGAAAAGTTAACACTTGGGCAAGACATGATGGTGTATGTGCCTCATCAAGTATTAACCCTTATGGAACAGAAAGGGGGATATTGGCTAATGGCAGGAAGAATGAGCTGTGACTTTACAGACAACAGCAGCATTGAATCTGACAACTCTGCTGCCTGATAACTTTAACAACACTTCAAGTGGCATGAATATGTTAAGATAATTGATGCAGTATATTCTAGCCAGCCAGACCTCCTCAACCAACCACGACCTGCACCAGAGTATGGATTATTTATGGATGGTAGTAGCTTCATGGACAATGGCAAGCAGCAATCCAGATATGTGGTGGCACATTGGTTCAGGCAATAAAAGCACATGATCTTCCTCCAGGCTCCTCCTCACAAAAGGCAGAAATGATTGTTCTCACACAGGCCCCTGAGTTCTCAAAAGGGGAAAAGGTGAATATACATGCAGACTCAAATATGCTTTTTGATAACTCATGCACATGGGCCAATTTGGAAAGGGGATTACTGAACTCTCACAACAATAATATTAAAAGTTTACAAGAAATCCTGCAATTATTAGAAGCTATATGCCTGCTGAAGTCACAATTATGCATTGCCCAGGGCACCAGAGGGGAATTCTCAAACAGTAAGAGGTAACCAGTTGGCAAGTGAAACAGCCAGAAAAGTTGCCAAACATTCACATTTCATAACAGCCCTGACTCCTCAAGTGGATCTCTCTGCCTTTAAACTCCAGTATAGGAAATGAGATGAAGAGTGAGCATAAGAAAATGGGGCTTTACTCCAGCAGATCCCACTACTTCATTAAAGATGAATTCTCATGGGATGATGCTATTACCTGAATAGGTAGTATTACCTATTACCTGAATAGTGTATCTAGTCTTAAAGCTTCCGCATGAAGGATAACACTCCTGGAGGAATGCTTTATTGGATTTTATTAGGCCTTATTTGATGGGGCTCTATCTACAGAAAATGGCCCATACAGTCACCCAGAGATACCCTATATGTGCAAATAATAATCCAAACAATGAAAGATACCCACCAAGCCAAAGAATACATTATAAATTGGAATGTCTTATTGAGGACTGGCAGATAGACTTTACCCAAATGCCTAGGACTACTGGGAGTTTTAAGTATTTACTAGTATTTGTAGATATCTTTTTTGGAGGGGTTGAAGTTTTCCCCACCCAAACAGAAAAAGCTTCAGCTATGTTAAGATTCTTGCTAAAGGAAATTATTCGTAGGTTTTGTTTAGCCAACACTATTCAGAGTGATAATGGATTTGCCTTTCTATGTGATGTGGTACAGAAAGTAAGTGCTGCTTTACAGATCAAATGGAAATTACATGCTTCATGGAGACCTCAATCAACAGGAAAATGGGAAAACATGAGTCATATGATGAAAAAGACTTTGGTCAAAATCTGTCAAGAAACTAATCTGAAATGGGATAAGGTTGTACCTATCGCCCTGTTCTGCATTTGGGTTGCCTAGAGAAGTGGGCTAAAATTAAGCCCTTTTCAGATTATATATGCAAGACCCTTGCAGGCCTTGCAAGATGCTTTCAGGCCTTGGCACTTTTAGACTTAGAAAATGAAAACAGGATTAAGAAGTTCTTACAACATTTGAATCAAATATTAACTGTTTTGCACAAATTTACCCCCTCCACATCTACGTAGTCTTCACATGAATCACAACAATCTTTTAGACTGGAGATAGAGTACTATTAAAGCCCTAGAAAAATCAAAGACCTAATCAAGAGGTGGCTAAGAAATGGGTAAGGCCTTATGATGTCTTACTAACCCCTCATACCTCTTTAAAACTTGTAGGCATAAAGTATGGATACACTACACCAGAGTGAAGAGGGCTCCATTTACTGATGACAAAGAAGCCACTGAATTCCCAGCCCCACCCCCTTGCATACACACTGGGAAAACTATCTTATTCAGGATTTAAAATACCTCTTTAGGAAATGAAATCCATGAGAGCTATGTTCATTTTGTGGTCTATATTAACCATGTCTTCTCCCTAGGTTGGAAAGACAATGTGCTAGTACAGGTAATTCAGAATTTGACTACAATTTCATGGGCTTGCTGATTGCCCGATTGGTCATCCAATAGGTGCATGGTCCACCCCATTTTTAACACCTCAGAAATCCCTAAAGGCAATCAGTTTCTAATCAGTAAAGGCCAGACAACAATGCATTTGGTTAGAATAGCTAGATTCTCTCAAAATGATCATGAGGCATCCTGATATATCACAGTTCCTCCAATTACTGTACTAAAGGAGGTTATCTTCAAAGGAGGGAAAACAGATATGTATTCCCCAATTAGATATCACATGAAACCACCTCTCAAAAGGGAGCAACTCCCTATGTGTAAATGGCAGTCTCTTTCCTTCGAGCTATGGACAATATCCATAGCCAGGTACAGACGGGCAGAGAGATTGGATGGAATGAGCTGCCCTGTTGGTGAACTGATTCTCATGAAGATCTGAGGAGGACTCTACCTTTTGTCTTTGTGGTTAAACTGGGTTTGTCTTTATTTGCAAATTAGTCTGGGCCACAGACTTATAATAAAATCTTTTACCCCCAAACAGTGTCTTCTGGTCATCCTGGCAATCTCCTTCTCCCTCCATCCTATAACAAAACCAAACATTGGACTGGCTCCCTAAAATTATTTCCCAGACTGACCTGTGACCTCCTAGGCAATGTCTTTGATGGGAATGAATGTTTCTTTTCCATGGTGGGCCGTGCTGCCTACCAATATGTGCTTCTCAGTTTGTCTCAAACTCTAACCATTGGGGCTAATGAAACTGCCAAATATTTGGCTACCTTAGAAAAATAATTAGATTCCTGTGTTAAAGTCATCCTGGATAACCATATGGCCTGAGACTATATCCTAGCAAGCAAGGGGGTGTTTGTGTTGTTGTTAATTTACCTTGCTGCACATTTATCATCAGTACCTCATCAGAGGTGGAAACCGATGTTGATAAAATCAGACAGCAAGACACATGGCTGCAGCAAACCCTCAATGGCCACACACACACACCCTAATCCAGGGAGGATAGGCTTGGTTCACAAACCTCTTCTTCCAGATACCTCAGGACTCAGGTTCACATTACAAGGCATTCTTAAATTAGGACACCCTTACGCTAGTGATGCTATGTGTATATATAGGAATTAAACTCATTACAATGTGTAAAAAAACTGCAAGCAACCCCTATTGGCTGTGCATAAAGAATGCATCACATCCACATTAAAATATTCCATCCCAATGTACTGACTATGCCCTATATCATCACAAAGAAGCTACAGAAGATGGAACTTCATCCTTAATGGATACAGAATGGTAAAATTGACAGTGGGGAGTTAAGGCCCCCTTGATCCTCATAACCATCATGGTGATCTTTAATAGGTGCTCTTAAGTTCATGTGATTGATTTCCTTACTTTCCTTGTGTATCTATAAACCTTACATTCCTTTTTAGGAGAATAGAAAGCCCTCACACATCACAGAAGAGGGATTAGATCTCTTGTACCATCCTTTCAATGACTGAAGGCTGTAAATAGGCACCATTAAATCTACACAGAATCTGGAAATGTTTCAGGTCACTGCACCTCCTCACTGATAGACACCCCCCTGCCATGGTTCCTTTAAAACCCTCTTGGCTAGGCAGAACCTCAGAGCTGGCTTTTGGACAAAGGGTACCTTGCCTTCTGAATAAAGCTCATCTTCCTTTCTGATCAACAGTCGTCTCTTGAATATTGCCCTTTTGAGTGACAGGCAGCTGAACTTGGGATTTGGTAAAATGCTCTTCTGGTAGTTGGAGAGCACTGAATTTAAAGTTATCAGCAAAAATCCTCTCCTCCTATCTTCTCAATCTTTACATCTCCTATTTCTTGTAGCTCTTATTTGGGAAGCCTTGAATTCTGGAAGACTAAGAATTCTCCCTTGTTACCATTTGAATTTTGACACAAATAAGTCTGTTCCAAAGAGCATCAAAATAGATAAGTTTATCAGATACTTACATTTGTGCCCTTTTAAAATATTTTTTATGTACTATTTTGTAGTATTTGTAGATAGACTATCTATGAATAGTCCTTCTTGAAATAGTTTTAGACTTCAAATAGTACAATTTTTTAAATACTTTATATATTTAAATAGTCATACCCATATATAGTTTTGGATGATTAAATTAAAGGAATTTAGAAAAAGAACATTTTTTATTATCCAGTGTACCTAAAGGCTAAAAGTGTTGAAAACAATTTTATTTGTTGTCTCTAATTAGAGTTTAACATAAATGATAAAGAAAACTGAAATATAATGAACTCCCCATAATACATCTTATGCAACAATACAAAATTATATCTAGTTTGCTGCAAAAGATTAACATTAAAGAAAAAGAAACATATACCAACATTTACATCAGCAAATGCATTTATCTTCAGTTGATTAGAGGAAATACAGGCTTTTCAGACAATGTGGCTCTACTGAGTTGAATTTACTTCTTGGTGTTAAATTCTGTACAATACAAAGCAAAGGGATCTCAACTTAAAGCCAAGTTCTTCTATGCAGCACATTATATATTTACCTGAATCCCAGCTTATATGCCTAATGAAAGAGTTAGAATGCTTAAGCACCTATTAATAATGAAAGGTTGAAGTTAGACAAGATGGGCTGCCTGATCTTTGCAGGTCTCCTAGAATCATGATGCACTGCCTTTTAAGCATGCATCTCTAAGAATCACAGTGTGGGGAAGGATGGCTTAGGTTTCAAAACATCCCTCAGTGATGAAGAAGAGATTATCCCTTGTGTCATGACCTCCCAAGAAGCTCTTCTATAAGTAAGGATGACACATACCATAAAAGACTCTTCCCTTTGGAGAAACAAGGATCAGACATATGCCTGATGTGGGTTTCACAGAAACGATGCAGTTATTACGCTGTGGCCTATTTGGCCAGTTTTGAATTAGAAGCATTAGAACAAATTCCATCTGTCAGAAATCAAATGAGTAAACTCGTGTTGAATAATGAGGATGACAAATTAAAGAATATATGTGTGATTTATCACTCCTTCCTAGAGAACACCTTTAGCAATAGCAAATGTAAATTAAGATGACACTACAAAACAGATTAGTGGAGAAGAGCATGCAGAATTCCAGAGAGATTAATAACGAGGACAGGAGGCATTTTAAAAATCACAGAAGATACTCAAGTGCCTATTGGTCTTGGAAAGAATCAGTATTTATCTAGTCCCTTTCATCCAAGAATCTCACTACATTTAAATGTATTTCAAATTGATTTTCACATGCTAAAGCATCCATATTGTAATTTAAATCCAACAAATCAAAATAAAAATCAAAGTGCCCTATCTTTATTAAAAACTACAAAACAGAAAGAAAACTACTAATGAATCCCTCTTGGTAAATTATTCACAAACAGACACAATTCAAAGAAGATGTGCAGGAAACACTGTGCTTCACTAATACTGTGTGGCAGGATAATTTACTAGAAAATTCATTTATGTTTTGCTTTCTCTGCTAAGGAAAAATCAGAAAGAATGAGAGTTCATTGTGTTTTGTGCTCTACATTTTTCTATCAGTTCTGACTAGGCCCTTGTATTTCTTTGCCTTAGGGGCTTTGCAGGGCCTAAAGCAGAAGGTGCTTGAAAATAACCTCTCTTTCTGCTTTTTGTGAAAGTCCAAACCAAGGGTCACACATTCAGACACCAACAGAGCCAGGCAGGCACCTAAATGAACAAAGCAAACTGGTTTAATTTTTTCCACATAGGCTCAATTTGGTTCCATATTTATCTATGCAGAATTAGTTTTTACTTTCACTAAGGAATATATTTCTTCCATTTTCTAAAAACATACTTAGAATTTTGGTTCATTTTTCTTCTCTTCTTTTGATAGTGTCAATGAAAAATTGCTCCAGAGTCAAAAGGCAAGGAAAACTTTAAGGTTGTAACTACAGGGGTCAAGACCCTTGCCACAGGAAAAAGAAATTAAAGTCAACTTTGCTGAAACATAAGGATGCACGATTTTTAAATGCAGTGATAAGCTAATGCAAAAAAAACAAGGGGGGGGGGCTGGTCTATGTGGTTCAGCCATTTGTGTGTTGTCAGCTTTAAAATTGAGGGTCCTGCCATCCCACAGAGATTGGGATATAAGGGTGCTAATTCCTTTGATGATTACATTTCAAAGGGATGGCCCCCAGATCCTTAAGAAAGACTTTCTGGATTATAAAAATGGGCAAGAATTTAAGAGAACAAGATTTACATCTCAAACATCTCAAAGGAGCAGAGAAAGAATTCACAATTGTAAGTTTTCTAAATAGGCTCAAAAAAGAAAAAAAAAAAAAGGAGGTCAGAGACCTGTAGCCAGGAAGAAGCCTGTATGAAATTTAATCATTCTGAGGGGAATGTTAAAGCCTTCTTGGTCAACAGTGACATAGCTTTAGGGAAATATTTCTCTTATACTAGGAAACAACAGTGCAAATATAGTTAAGTGTCAAGGACCATCAGGTTAATGTCCTGAAAGATGCTAGTTGTCCTGACCTGCAGGGCTCATCTGAAGGGAGTAGTAGTGCTCCACTCCAGCTAGTGTTATCAGGAGGAACTGCATACCCTGGTTTGCCAGATCTGTCAGTTTTCTAGGAGTATCCATTTCCACCTGGGCAATTGATTTAAAAGTTTTTCATCACTTTGAAATACTAGTAATAAACTAACCTGGCCAGCAAGCCACAAATCTATCATCTCTGGCCAAATTTCAGATAGAAATATATTAAGCATTCTAAAAACAGTAGAAGGAGGGAAAAGTGCCCTATGGCCCAATGCTTGGAGAAAAAAGTGAAAAAGATAAAGACAGTTGAAGAGGAGGATTAAGGACTGCCTGCATGGGTGACAGATTGGGAAATCAACTTGACTCCAAGCTTCCCTTCCCCTGGAATTATGGAAGCTTAAAGCTTGGAGCCAAGTACACTGGATTTATTTTTATTTTTTTAAAGATTTTATTTATTTGTTTGTTTATTTGACAGAGAGAGAGAGAGAGAGAGAGAGAGAGAGGTCACGAGTAGGCAGATAGGCAGACAGAGAGAGCAGGGAAAGCAGGTTCTCTGCTAAGCAGGGAGCCTGATCTGGGGCTCAATCCCAGGACCCTGAGACCACAACCTGAGCTGAAGGCAGAGGCTTAACCCACTGGGCAACCCAGGTGCCCCTAGATTGGATTTAAAGTAAAAAATAAATTTGATTATTTCCTGCACAATGAAATTTGTGGAATAAGAATCATACCCAGGTACAACGCATATGTGACTTTACTGTTATTGTAAGCTACTTCATATAATAGGTATATTCAGTAAGGAAAGAGAGATGTGGTTAATATTCTGCCATCCATTAAAAGACATGACTGATGCCAGTTGAGGGGTGGTTGGTTCTGATGTACTAAGATTTCTATGGTTGTAGCCATTTCCTCTGGTGAAGACAATACACACGCATACACAGTGTCTTCCTTGCCCCAATCATGGCTATTTTCTTTTCAGTTTTTTTTTTTTATTGTGTCATGTTAGTGACCATATAGTGCATCATTAGTTTTTGATGTAGTGTCCCATGATTCATTGTTTGTGTATAACACCCAGTGCTCCATGCCATCCGGGCCCTCCTTAATACCCATTACCAGGCTCAATATCTTCTTAATTTACCAGAAGTTCTTAGCTATCTTCTCCTCACCTAGTCAAAAGCAGCTTTGGTTGCCTCAATTACAATATATGACTCAATGACTATGACTGATAAGAATTCAGAATCTAATTACTCTCAGAATATTATAAAATTATTTAAACTTTTGTCATTTAAAATCGAACTCTACTTATTGAACATTTGTGGTACGCAAGAAAGCAGATTAAGAGCTAGGGATGGGGAGAGGGGTTATTCAGAAATTATAAAAACATAATTCCTACCTTTTTAGATTGTCATCCAGAAGTGGAGACAAATGTATTCATATGCATAACATCAGGAACAAGGCAAACGTACCTTAGTTCAGGAAAGCATTATAAATAAAATGCTGATACTCACACAGAATAAGACATTATGACCTTCCAGTAAGAAAATGATTCTAAGAAGTGGTAGAAACATGCAGAGTTAAAAACATCTGTAGGGATTCAATTATTAGAGAAGCAGGAAAGTTAAAATAAGATAAATATCATTAGGGAATATGTGATAATTTTTCCTTTTCTAATAATTCTTCATTTGAGACCTGTTCTGGGGTTGAGACTAGAGACAAAGATTGGATGAGTTATATTAATGAACATCAAAAGACGTGGTCTTTGGCCCCTGATTAGTGGGCTTCAAAGGTTCATGAATGTGTGAAGACTCACATTTATGTTTAAGGATAAATACTCCATTGATAAGTGTAAGATAGATCTGAAAAAAAAAAGGAAAGTTACAAATATGTGGACTAAATGGAGTTTCACTAGCAAAATTTTTCCTAATGGGTTAGTTTTTTGTTTTGTTTTGTTTTGTTTTGTTTTGAAAAGGAGGATGCAGTTGGAATCAATTTCTTTATGTTCATTTGTAGGAAATTGTTAGAAGAAAAGGGTGCATAAGGAACTAACCCAGTTGCTTAAGTAACAAATTCTCTTTGCTGAGTTTTCTTCACGTCTCCAACTTGATGTAAATCAATCAATCAATCAATAAATCTCACAATAACTGAGTTGATTCTGAGTGACTTAAACACAGAAAGATAAAACAAAAACTAAATTAAATGAAAAAGTCTATTACTAGATAAGGAAATAGAAGATAAAACTCAAAACCCATTGTCAAAAAAGAAACAAAACATGAGGTTGATAGCACTAAGTATGTGTAACTGGATAGAGTTTTAGTAATATGAATTAGAAGAAGGTAATGACTGATCTATCAAAACTATTTCTTTGCCACAAGGTCATGGTAGTCACTAGTTCATAGACATTTCCAACAGTGTAAGAGTGTTCCTCTTTCTCTACATCCTCACCAACATTTGTTGTTTCATGTCTTGTTAATTTTTCATTCTCTTTTTCTAAAAGGTTTTATTTATTTATTTGTCAGAGAGAGAGCACAACTAGGGGGAGTGGCGGAGGGAGAAGCAGGCTTCCTACTGAGCAGGGAGCCATACTCGGGACTTGATCCCATGACCCTGGGATCATGACCTAAGCCAAAGGTAGATGCTTAACTGACTGAGTCACCCAGGCACCCTGAGATTTCATTCTATTTTTATGGCCGAGTAATATTCTATTGTATTTATATACCACCTGTTTTTTATCCATTCATCTATTGATGGGTGAGGGAGGGCTTCCATATCTTGACTATGGTAAATAATGCTTCTCTAAACATAGGGGTGCATGTATCCCCTTGAATTAATGTTCTTGTATTCTTGGAATAAATACCCACTGGTACAATTGCTGGATCATAAGGAAGTTCTATTTTTAACTTTTTGAAGAAACTCCATATTGTTTCCCACAGTGGCTACACCAGTTTGCATTCCCACAAACAGTGCAAGGGGGATCCTTTTTCTCCACATCCTCACCAACACCTGTTGTTTCTTATGCTGTTGATTTTAGCCATTGTGACAGGTGTAAGGTGATATCTCATTGTACTTTTGATTTGCATTTCCCTGACGGTAAGTGATGATGAACATCTCTTCATGTGTCTTTTGGCCATCTGGGTATCTTTTTTGGAGAAATATCTGTTCATGTATTCTTCCCATAATTAAATTACATTATGTGTTTTGGATCTTGAGTTTTATAAGTTCTTTATACATTTTTGATACTAACCCTTTATAACCCTTTGATAACCCTTTGATACTAACCCTTTATCAGGTATGTCATTTGCAAATATTTTCTCCCATTCCATAAGTTGCCTTTTAGTTTTGTTGATTATTTCCTTTGCTGTGTAGAAGCTTCTTTTCTTTTTCTTCTTTCTTTTTTTTTTTTTAAATGTAGTCCCAATAGTTTATTTTTGCTTATGTTTCCCTTGCCTCATAGGACAGAGCTAGAAAAATGTTGTTCCAGACTAAGATTTTTATGGTTTCAGGTCTCATTTTAGGTCTAATCCATTTTGAGTTTATTTTTGTGTATGGTCTAAGAAAGCAGTCCAGTTTCTTTCTCTTGCTTGTGGCTGTTCTGTTTTCCCAACACCATTTGTTGAAGAGACTATCATTTTTCTTTTGATATTCTTTCCTGCTTTGTTGAAGATTAATTGGCTGTATAGTTATGGGTTTATTTCTGGGTTTTCTATTCTGTTCTATTGGTGTATGTGCCTATTTTTGTGCCAATACCATACTGTTTTGATTACTGCATCTTTGTAATATAGTTTGAAGTCTGGAATTGTGGTGCCTCCAGCAATTTGCTTTCCTTTTTCAAAATTACTTTGGCTATTTGGGGTCTTTTTTGATTGTTAAGAATGTTAAGAATGTTTGTTCTAGTTCTGTGAAAAATGTGTTGGCATTTTGGTAGGGATTGCATTAAACGTGTAAATAGCTTTAGGTAATATAGAGAATTTAACAATATTTGTTCTTCCAACCCATGAGCATGGAATTTCTCCATTTGTGTCATTTTCAATTCTTCCATCAATATTTTATTGTTTTCAGAGTACAGGTCTTTAATTTCTTTGGTTAAGTTTATTCCTAGGTATCTTATTTTTGGTGCAGTTGTAAATGGAATTATTTTCTTATTTCCTCTTTCTGCTGCTCCACTATTGGTGTACAGAAATGCAACAGATTTCTGTCCATTGATTTTGTATCCTGCAACTTTACTGAATTCCTTTATTAGTTCTAGCAGGGTTTTTGGGTTGAGTCTTTAGGGTTTTCTAAATATATTATCATGTTATCTACAAAGAGTGAAAGTTTTATTTCTTCCATACTAATTTTGATGCTTTTTATTTCTTTTTGTTGTCTGATTGTTATTGCCAGGACTTCTAGTACTATGTTGAATAACAGTGGTGAGAATGGGCATTCTTGTCTTGTTCCCACTCCTGGGGAGAAGCTCTCAGTGTTTCACTATTGTGTATGTTAGCTGTGTGTTTTTCTTACATGGCCCTTATTATGTTGAGGTATGTTTTCTCTAAATCCACTTTGTTGAGGGTTTTTATCATGAATGAATGTTGTACTTTGCTAAATGCTTTTTCTTTACTGAAATTATCACATGGTTCTTTTCCTTTCTCTTTGATATATCACATGGATTGATTTGTGAATATTGAACCACCCTTGCAACCTAGAACTAAATCCCACTTGATTTGAGTGAATGATTTCTTTAATGGATTGTTGGATTCAGTTTGCCAGTATTTTATTGAGAATTTTTATATCTGTGCTTATCAGGGATATTGGCCTGTAGTTTTCTCTTTTAGTGATGCCTTTATCCAGTTTCAATAACAAGGTAATGTTGGCTTCATAGAATGAATCTGTAAGTTTTCCTTCCTCTTCTGTTTTTTAAAATAGTTTGATAATAGGTATTAACACTTTAATTTTTTTTAAGATTTTATTTATTTGAGGGAGAGTGAACACAGCCAGTTGAGGGGGCAGAGAGGGAGGGAGAGAATCTCAAGCAAACTGTGTGCTGAGCTGAGAGCCCAGAGCCGGATGCAGGGCTTGATCTCAGAACCCTGAGATCATGACCTGACCTGAAATCAAGAGTTGGATGCTTAACCAATGGAACCGCCCAGGTGATTCTTAACTCTTCTTTAAATGTTTGGTAGAATTCACCTGTGAAACCATCTGGTCCCGGACTTTTGTTTGTTGGGAGTTTTTTGATTACTGACTCCATTTCTTTGCTGGTTATCAGTCTGTTCAAACTTTCTATTTCTTCCTGTTTCAATTTTGGTAGTTTAGATTTTTCTAGGAATTTAGTCATTTCTTCTAGGTTGTCCAATCTGTTGGTATATGGTTTTTCGTAATATTCTCTGACATTTGCTTGTATTTCTGTAATGTTATTTCTCCTCTCTTATTTGTGATTTCACTTGAGTCCTTTCACTTTTGTTCTTGAAAAGCATGGCTATAAGTTTATCAATTTTATTGATTTTTCAAAGAACAAGCTCCTGGTTTCACTGATCTTTCCTTTTTAAAAATTTCTATATTATTTATTTCTTCCCTAATCTTTATTATTTCCTTCCTTCTTCTGGCTTTAGACTTTGCTCTTTTTTTAGCTCCTTTAGGTATAAGGTTAGGTTGTTTATGTGAGATCTTTCTTTCTTTCTTGAGTTTACCCTGTATTACTATAAATATCCCTCTCAGAACTGCTTTTGCTGCATCCTAAAGATTTTGGATCCTTGTCTTTTCATTCTCATTTGTTTCCATGTACTTCTTTATTTCTACTTTTATTTCCTGGTTAGCTCACTCATTGTTTGGTAGCATGTTATTTACCCTCCAAATATTTGTGCTCTTTCCAGATTTTTTCTTGTGGTTGACTTCTAGTTTCACTGGATGTGGTCTGAAAAGATATATGGCATGGTCTGTCTTCAATCCTTTGAATTTCTTGAGACTTGTTTTATGGCCTATTCTGGAGAATGTTCCTTGTGCACCTAAAAAGAATGTGTATTCTGCTGTTTTAGGAATGGAGTACTTGGAATGTATAGGTGTTAGAGCCATCTGGTCCATTGTGTTATTCAAAGCCACTATTCCCTTGGTGATTTTCTGTTTGGATCATCTGTGCATCAAGTGGGATGTTAATGTCCCTATTATTATTGTATTGTTATTGATTGGTAAATTTATGTTTGTTACTGTTTTATGTATTTTGGTGCTCCCATGTTGGGGGCATAAATATTTATAATTGTTATAATAATTGTTATATCTTGTTGAATTGTCTTCTTTATTGTTACATAGTGTCCTTTGTCCCCTGTTATAGTCTTTGTTTTAAAATTCAGTTTGTCCAATGTAAGTATTGCAACTCTGGCTTTCTTTTGCTATCCATTTGCATGATAGATGTACTTCCATATATCTGTAGGTCTAAAATGAATCTTCCGTTGGCAGCATATAAATGGGAACTTTTTTTTTTTAATCCATTCTTTCACCCTATATCTTGGATTGGAGGATTTAGTTCAAGAGCTTTTCAAAGTAGCTGTTGATATTTGATACTTTGACTATTCAAAGTAATTATCAATAGATATGTACTTATTATTCTTTTGTTATTTGTTTTGTGGTTGTTTCTGAAGATTTTCTTTGATCCTTTTTCTTGTGTTTTGCTGATTTTTTAAAGTTATATATTTGGGTTTCTTTCTCTTTATTTTTACATATTTCTTAGTTTTTTGATATATATGGTTATGAGTAAGTTTGTACATAACTTCTTCTGCATATAGCAGCCTATATTAAATTGATGGTTAATGTTTTTTAAAATTTTTAAAGTTTTGTTTTACTTAAATAATCTATACACCAAATGTGGGGCTTGAACTCACCACTACCCTGAGATCAAGAATCACATGCTCTTTTCACTGAGCCGGACAGGAACCTCAGTGGTCTTTTACATTTGAGCCCATTCCTTTCTCCACTCCACCCTACATTTTAGATATATGTTAATACATATCCTTTTATTTTGTGAGTTCCTTGTCTGATTTTTTTTAAAGATTTTATTTATTTATTTATTTGACAGACAGAGATCACAAGTAGGCAAGAGAGGCAGGCAGGGAGAGGAGGAGGCAGGCTCTCCACGGAGCAGAGAGCCTGATGTGGGGCTCGATCCCAGGACCCTGAGATCATGACCTGAGCCGAAAGCAGAGGCTTTAACCCACTGAGGCACCCAGGCACCCCCTTGTCTGATTTTTTTAAACAGAAATATTCATTTTTGCTACTTTTATTTTTCCTATCTTCATACTGTCACTTTTGGTTTCACCTTTCCATTCAAAGAGCCCCTTTTAATATTGTGGAGGGATGGTTTAATGGTCATAAAGTCTTTTGGCCTTTGTCTGGGAAAGGCTTTATCTCTTCTTCTATTCTGAATAGCCTTGTTGGGTAGAGTATTACTGAGTGCAGACCTTTCCCATTCAGGACTTTAAATATTTTATGCTCTCTCTTCTGATTTGCAAAGTTTCTATTAAAAAACCTCCTATTAGCCTTGTGGATATTCTGTAGTAAGCTACTGTCCTCTTTTGTCCTTATTTTAATTTTTTTTTCTTTATCACTATATCTTGCAAATGTAGTTACAATATGTCTTGGTGTGGGTCTGCTTTTGTTGATTTAATGTGAGTTCTCCATGTTTCCTGGATCTAGACATCTGTTTCCTTCCCCAGATTAGGAAAGTTTTCAGCCATTCTTTCTTTTTTTTTTTTTTTAAATTTATTTATTTGTCAGAGAGGGAGAGAGAGAGTGAGCACAGGCAGACAGAGTGGCAGGCAGAGGCAGAAGCAGGCTCCCCACCAAGCAAGGAGCCCGATGTGGGACTCGATCCCAGGATACCGGGATCATGACCTGAGCCGAAGGCAGCCGCTCAACCAACTGAGCCACCCAGGCATCCCTCAGCCATTATTTCATAAAATAAATTTTCTGTCCCCCCTTTTCCCTCTCTTCTTCTTCTAGTATGCCTATAATGCAAATGTTGTTACATTTAATGGAAACTCCCTAATTCCCTAAGTCTGTCTTATTTTGCACAATTCTTTTTTCTCTCTTTTGTTCAACTTGAGTACTTTCCATTACTCTGTCTTCTAGGGCACAAATTCTTTCCTCTTCTTCCATCCTACTGTTCAATCCATAAAACATGTTTCTCATTTCATTTATTTAGCCTTTTATCTCTTTTATGTTATTTTCTCTGGTTTAAGGGTCTTACTCATGTCTTCCACTCTTTTCTCAAGCCCAGTGAGTATCCTTCTGATAACTGTTTTAAATTCTTACCAGGCATGTTACTTTTATCTGTTTTGCTTAGATCTCTTGCCATGGCTTTGTCCTATTCATCCATTTGGGATAAATTTCCCCGTTTTCTCATTTTGTCTGCTGTTCTCTGTGTGTTTCTGTTGTTAAGATGTCAGCTAGGTCTTCTGCTCTTAAAAATAGTGACTTTATGAAGTAGAGGTGCCCTGCAGTGCAGTGTCCCATGCTCACCAGAACCTGGCACTTCAGGAGAGTAGCCTATGTACGTTCCTTATCCCTTGCTCTTTTGTTTGAGTCACCTTTCCTTTCAGTGCAGTCATGTGCACTGACTCTGTCTGTTATGATCTGTGCTTGCTCTCTGTGGTTCTGATGGGGCAGGCCCGTTCTGATGGGGCGTGCCCACTGGGAAACTTGGAAGCAGGATAGTGGTGTTAGCAAAATTTGCACTGGGCCACTAGTCCAATGCTGGATCCCCTGAAACACCATGGCAACTGGGGACTACATGGGGTTGGTTGAGGGTACACAGTGCCTGCAATGGCTGTGTACACAGCAGCTGGACACTGTACACAGCTTTAGCAAAACTTGCCCTGAGCCAAGGCTGAGGCTAGCAGGTTTAGAGTGGGTGGGTCCTCAGAACTCATGGGCATGGCACAGTGCTAGCAGCCCTGCTTCTGACACATGGCCCTATGTGTATCCTGGAGGGTGAGGGAGGAAAATAACACCTGCCATAAGCATTAAACTTTTAAATTCTCTCCATGTTTTTATGTGTAGATATATTCCATTGCTTCTGACTTCTTCTTAAATACTATGGAGTATATTAATTACACTTTATTTATCAATTCTGACAGTGATGGACACCATGATTAACTCTAATTCCCCATACTCACAAGAATGCTGTCATGAATACTTATTTGTTTCCATTAGAAATCTCTGAGAATCTCCCAGGAGTGGCATTGTTGGGTTATAGGCTGTACTTACTCACACAAATTATAAACAGTGTGATCTCCAGAATGGTTATACCAGCCTTCTGTCTCACACGCAGTGTATGGACATTCCTATATTTCTACATCCTCACCAACACAATAACCAAGCTTTTTAGAGGATGGAAAATGGTATCTCATTGTGTATTCATCTTTAACTCTTTAATTTTTAAATTAATAAACAAATTTGAGCATGTCTACAATATGTTTGTTAACTTTCTGTGTTTCTTCTGTGAAGTGCATATTCCATTTTTCTAATAAATTGATACACAGGAGTTGGTATACAGAAATCCATTGTTTATTCCCCATATAAGTCCTCTCCATTATTTTCAGGCCTTGCAAAAATAAATTTTCAATCAATAATCTGTTATTTGGGACCTAATGCATTTTTGCTGAGCACAAATGTTTAATTTTGTTTTGATCAAATTTTCAAAATTTTAATCTTTTTTTGGCTTTGATGTTTTTGTTTTTAGAAATCCTTCCCCATTCCAAGGTAACAAGGGCCACTACATTATCTCAAAGTAATTTAAAAATTCACTACTCACATTTTAATTTTTCTAAGTTTTACTTTGAAGCAGCTATATCCATACAATCTCATGGAAATCATTTTACATGTCCTTTAAAACAGGGTAAAGTGAAGTTAAGAAGAATGGATAAAAATTCATCTTGAACAACAACAAAAAATAAGGATTTGTAGTTCTCTGATAGGAAAGAATACAAAGAAGGGGGTATCCGCTAGGATCAAGTCACATAAAAGTTGTTAAATAGTGGTGTTATGGACTGAATCATGCCCTCCCACCCCCATTTGTATGTTGAAAGCCTAATATGAGGGTATTTTTGGAGGCTATTTATGAGGATATATTCTCCTATATTTGGAGATGAGGCCTTTAAAAAAGCAATTAAGTTAAAGTGAGACTATTGGGGTGAGCTTAATTCAATCTGGCTGGTGTCTGCTCAAGAAGTGGAGAGATTAGGATGTGCAGAGATAAATAGGGATGCCCTTGCACAAAGAAGACTATGTGAGGATAAAATGAGAAGAGGACACCTACAAGTCGAGAGAGGCTTCTGGAGAAACCAAACCTGCTACCACCTTGATCTTAAGCTTCCAGGCTTCAGAATTGAGAAAATAAATTTCTGTTGTTTAAGCCACCCAGTCTGTGGTACTTTGTTATGGCAGCCCAAGCAAAAAAATCCAGGTGAATTAACATGGAAGTGAAACTTCAGATAGCATTTCCAGAAAATATTCCTGCCCCTAATTACCATTGTAATTATAAGACAATTATTCCAGATAAATGATGAAAATAACATCTCTTGTAAAGATTTATAGCTAGTAAGTGATAGATACTAAATATCTTGTACATCAACTGGTGTTTGACAGATGGGGTTGTGGGTTGTTAGCTCATTTGTAGTACTAACTTCCATGTTCTATTAACCACTGTTCATTGTTTGCTTAGCTATGCTGTTGTAAGAAGAAATGCGAATGTTTGGTTTATATAATGGAGCAGAAAAACAATGCATCTCTACATAAACAAAAATAGCTTTTAGCTTAATTTCCCTTAAATAACAATTTTAAACAGGCGCTGGTCCACTCTACTCAAATAAATCGTTTATTCTTTAACCAAACATAAATTGAAGAGCAACTTCTATTTCTTAGTTCTCTTGATTCTCTATTTCTCATTTAATAAATGGTTCTTTATTGGGATAACAGTGACTACTATCCTTATGCAAATAAAAGTGAAGCATATTTCCACTTGTTATCAATGCTCTGACAGCAGAAGCTTAAGTTCAAAATGATGTTTTTTTCTTAAATAGACCTCTTTCAACCTTTAGAAACTCTGTCGGTCTGAGATAGGTTTCTTAATATATTCAATGCTTTGATGATAACCAGTGCCAGGGCTGTATGCAACTGTCAATAAATATACATGGTGAGAAAAGCATTATGAAATAGCTCAAGATAAAATTTATTGGTGAGAACTGGAGCCACTATCATCAGTCAACTGTCTCCTTTCATTTCACCTAGCTATATTGCTTTTAATTTTTTTTTAACTTACCAAGGAGCATATTGCAGAAGCTAAAGAAATGGTAAGGACTCACTCATTGATTTATGGAATGCACAAGCCTCCTGGCCTTAACCGGACTGAAGTTTATCTGAGTAATTCTTATATACCCAGATGATGACACCTTCTTAAAGTGGTGATAAAACACCAACTCTGTCCAACGTTAAACCAGCCAGGCATAGAGGACAGCCACTTTCTCTCATCCTCATTCCTGTTGATAAGATTATATATCACTGGGACAACAGCATGTCTAATTCAAAATATGAAATGCCTCTTTGTTCTCTCACATACAGTGAGGAAAAATGTTTTGAAGTTTGCCAGGTCTCTGGAAGTAATCATGACAAGTTGATTCTCACCAGGTGACAACCATTTTACTCAGTCCTATCAGAATATGTGCACTGTAACCCAATTAGAAATACATTCAGATTATTTGACTTTTAGAATCTTACAATCTTATCTTTATTTTCACAGAATAGGGTCAATAGATGGGAACTACTGGGTCCCCCTCAATAGCAATATACAGCATTTAGTATGCTACTGTCCTGTTCAAAACCCCTGAGACTTACTGTTTCTATCAATAGATCAATCTTCTCATCTTGCTTTTTCACAATTGTCTATTATCTGGCCTC
Organism: Mellivora capensis; assembly: GCA_004024625.1. Classification (NCBI taxonomy): domain Eukaryota; kingdom Metazoa; phylum Chordata; class Mammalia; order Carnivora; family Mustelidae; genus Mellivora; species Mellivora capensis. Next base: position 27,230 of record PISX010017450.1, read on the forward strand.
AATTAACATTTCCCAGAATATTTCTCTCTCACATTTTAGCTGTACATCTCCTCACTCTTCCATGGACACATGCTGATGCCTGTTGCTGTGTTATTAATCATCTCTTATTTCTTCATGGAATGCTATTTCTTGCCCCCCGCCTTGTTTGATCCTTACAGATTCTACAAATTCCATTTTATTCCACAACTTCCATAAGAATTGTAGAGTTTAAGGGCACCTGGGTGGCTCAGTTGGTTGAGCATCTGCCTTCAGATCAGGTCATAGTCTCAGGGTCCTGGGATCGAGTCCCACATCAGACTCCCCAGGGAGCTTGCTTCTCTCTCTCCCTTTACCACCGCCCCCCCAACAACTTGTGCTCACTTTTTCTCAATAAATAAGTAAATAAATAAATAGAAGTCCTGCAGTTAAAAAAAAAAAAAGACCAGTAGGAAAATCTATGCACAGAACTTAAAAAAAAAATGTAGAGTTTAAGCAAAAAGGACAGTCAAACAATACTAATTTCCAATTTTTCTACATAAAATGTCACACATCTTGGCAACTTCATATGTATTACGTTTTTGCTTATATGTATTTTTACTTAAATATTTCCTATCATCCACTCCTCATTGAAAGCAGGATTATTTCTTTTCACTAAGGAAATGTTTTTGTGTTTAGTGTATCATTTTTGTGTTTTGTATCATTTTTGTGTTTAGTGTAACAAAATATTGAAAACTCAATATTGAATATATTCAGAATGAGCTTAATACTGTAAATGATCTGTGCCAATTTGATCACTTTTCTACAACCTTTCCTTACTTCAAAAGAAAAGTGTACATCTATTAAATATTAAAAATGACCTATTAAAATATATCAGAATATCAGAACCTATTAAAATATATCAGAATATATTGAATATATATTGAATATATTCAATAGCTATATATTGAATATAGCTATTCAAATTTAAGCTATAGACATTTGTGCATCCATGAGCTATTCTTTAATGGTTCCCAGTAAAGTAAAAACAAAAATTGAGAGAAAGCACTTACATTCTTTTATAGAAATGTGACAGAGTAATTTCACATGTATTTGAGTAATACCAAAAAATAAAACTGGACCTTCTGCATGTCTTGTTTTATATATTTGATTTTCATAGGAGATAATTTTATATGTATAGTCAGGGTACTCCAGAGAAATAGAACCTATAGGGTCTATATCTATTTATCTCTATATATCTATAAACTTATTATATATTTATGTCCACTATCCTTATTATAAGGAATTAGCTCATGAGATTATGAGGTAATTCATCAACAGGATGAGTCAGAAAATTAGAGACACAAAAGAGCTGATGGCTTAGTTCCAGTCTGAGTTTGAAGGCATGAGACTAGAACCAATGGTACAAGGAAGGGTTTATGCAAAAAACCCACTAAAGTCCAAAAGAATAAATAAAGCCTGTCTTCTCTTTTTCTCCCCAACCTTCTAACCTTTGTCCCTCGTTTTGTGTGTAACAGGTGGTGAATTAACTCAGTTTCCAACTCCTACACCCCCACTGTACTAGTGCTTATAATAGAAAAATAAGCATGTCCATCAGAGGTCACTCTGTGCTAATCCAGAAAAATTGTCAGGCAGGGATTGGGGATGGGAGGGGATACACAGGAGAAGGATGGCACATATTCTTGTGCTCTGGTAGATCAGACTTTTCTTTTAGGGAGATTTAATAGGCAGTAAAATCTCTTCTAACTTAGAAGACCCAATTGACTTACACCCTGAGGCTAATAAGTACCTCTCTAGGATTGAAAAAGAGGCCAGGTCAGAGGACTTTCATTAGAAAGACTATTCTTGTGTGAAATGAAGAGCATAAAGACATCAAAATCCTAAAACAATATAGTAATATCAATTAATTCCACAAACAAGTATTTATGAACATCTGTGTTCATATAACTGTATTAGTCTCTACCACTGAGATGCTAGTTAATCTGGAGAGACAGAAATGACAAATACAAGATATTATACATTATGATAAATAATTAGAAGCTAAATTCTGTGATGCAGACATTAGGAGTCATGAAATGAGGGAAGGAGCATCAGTGTGGTGGAGAGAAGGGAGCAAGGAATTCTTCCAGGAGATGAAGCAAAGTTAGCCATAAATGACAAGTAATATGTGAATAGGCACATATTATGGAGGACACAAGGATCTAGTTATGGATAATTATATTCGGAACTCCAGGCAATCAGCATATGATCCTCTTCTTGGAATAAGATGAACTTATTCAGCTGAGAACTGTGAACTGAGAAAATTCATCCACCCTCACAAAGAACTATCTCATAACCTTAAAGTACTCATTTTATCACAATAATTTGTTAGTATATTTGAAATGTCATATCAATTTAAAAAATATATTCATGTGATTTATACATTAGATTTTTTTTAGGGAGGGGCGTCCAGAATATCACCTTTCCTGTTCATATGCCCTTATTTGTTCCCAGTCACATACTGCCACAGTGATATCTGCTTCTTTGCTCCTGTTTCATTGCTTTTCCACTCATTGATAAATACAAGCAAAAAGGAACAGCATAACTTATTTACAGATAACACTATTGATCATAAACAGTAAGCATCTTATCTCTCTTGAATCCAGAAACTCAGATAGAACCATAACAGCCAGAATTTATTACTGGTAAATCAATATTACGTTCCTTTGCCAAGCATCTCTTTCAGAATCTGTATAGCGTAAGGATTATCATCATATAATGAAGTCCATTCTCTTCTAGAAAGCTGCATGGTTTTGGATATTGCAAACCTGGGAATTGAGTTTTCACCAGAGAATCCATACTACATTTTCAGTGAATGGCGTGTATGTCACTTAGTGCTAGCCACTGTGGCTGGTCCTGAAGTGGACTTGAGAGTGAGTACATGTAAGAGAAAATACTTACACATTTAAGGGCAATATGTTGAAGCTAAACAGTTATTTCTTTTCTCTATCATGGGTGCAGGTAAGAAGTATTCCATTCACAAACTGAGGCTCTTTTCTCCCATTGATTTTTTTTTCCTGGGGGATTTTATTGTCAGGGATATGGAGTTCTGCTTTAATTCCTAGATTCCTATGATGTGAAACTCCCTGCTATGTCTTAGGAACTACAGCATGTTAGGCCAACAGAGAAACAGTACTTGCCATAAATAGTACTTAGATGATCTTTGCTTTGATTTTGATGGATTACGTAGCAATCTCTGTGAGGTTTAAGCATCTACATTCTCAGGGTTCCTGGTCACAGCTGTAGTCAGTTACCCTGACAGGTCCAAAGTGTATGTATTGAAACGCTTTCTTTTGCCAGGTCATGAAAGACTGTAAGGCTGATAGCATCCTTGATGGGTCTGCTGCTAGAGATCTCATCAGTATCCACCTCTGTCATAACGTATAATAAAAAGAAAAACACTGGAAAAGGGACTTGTTTCAGGAGGTGACTGTGACATTTGCATAATCAGATAAGATTCTATTATTGTTATCATAGCAACAGGACGCTGCCTTCCTTCTGAGACCGCCTTGGTGGAAATGATTTTAAGCAATTCATGTTCTCAGCCTGCCTGCCTCCCACACCAACATATTCTCACTGGCTTGTATAACCATGGAAAATGATTTTGCATTTTCCTTGATGGCTCTGGAAATGTGACTCAAAGGGGGTATTCATAGAGCAAAATGGCAATGGAATGAATTGATAGACTTCTCTGAGTCATTTAGAAATTAATTATAAGTTTTTGGTGTATCTTAACAGTGAGAGATATGTCGAGCTGTGAGCTGCAGAGGAATAATAGCCGCTTTGACACTCAGAAGGGCCACCTGATGTGAACTACTCTCATCTGCTTGAACATATGCACAGGCATCTATATGGGAATTTTGCCTCATGGGACGACTTTACTATTGAATCTTACAGGACACTGTACTGTTCATCAAAAGATCTAAAGTTACTTGGATAGGGCATTAATGGCACACACAAGGCAACACTGAAGTAAAGTCCCCTAACCCAAATAAGTTGAATGACAATGAACCAAGCTGTCCATCCACATTTTGTGTTGTTGCATTTGTCAATGTAAATTTTTCCCCAAATACTCGTAGTTCCTTCTGAGACTAAAATGTATCCTAATGGTATTTGGTAGGCATCATACCTTTCTAATTCTCTTTAATTGGTTGATCTAATTTAGTTATCATATCCTATGGTGTATACATTCCCTTTTTGAGTAGATATAGATAAATATCCTATATATACCTGCTGCCCTTCTCCTCAAATAATTTTTTTTTTTTTTTTTTTTTTTTTTTTTTTAGTTATGGTGATTCCCAGAGGGGAGGTGGATGGGAGAACGGGTAAAATAAATAAGGGGGATTAAGAATACACTAATCATGATAGCACTGAGTGATGTACAGAGTTATTGAATCACTATATTGTGTATACCTGAATCTAGTACAACACTACATGTTAATTACACTTAAAAGAAAAAAAAATGGTATGTGATGAAAAAGGTGTCTAAAAATATAAATTCATGGTACTGGCACTATTTCTGTAGTAGATCATGATATGTAAGATCATGGATTTGGGGATAAATTAGATCAGAGTTTAAATATCACATCCGCTCCTTGCCTTCTGGCAAATTTTGGACAATTGAAACTTGTTAAATTTGAATTTTTTTCATTTTACCAAATATGTAAACACAGTATCATACTAGTCATATATTAAACTAGTAGGCTTTGTGAGGATAGTTTGATTTTAGAACAGTTCTTTGAACAGTATCTAGTTTAATTACTCAATATTTATTATGAACTGTGGATAAAAATATAATATTCATAAGCACGTAAGCTACACTTACTAAGTAAGGGTAACTACCTAGATTCACTAAATACTCTTCCTTGTCAGAATTCTATCCAGAACTAGGGACAAAAAGTCAAGTGCACTTTACATACTTAACTTCACCCCTTGGTATTTATTTTTGGTGATCTGTGTTCAGTTTCCTTCAGGATAATATTATCTTTGTCCTCAAAGAATCATGCCTAGAATGCTGAGGTCATGAGTTTTATCATTGTACTTCACTCCCAAAACTTTAGACAATCTCCAACTATAGTATTTACTTATGATTTCACAATCTATAAATTTATTAATGTTTTTGATTCATTAAAAGGAGTAAAGTTACATCCACCTTCAAATAAAATTCAACCCAAGGGATAACTGTGAATAGAAACTGTGTCCACTGATTTGTCAAAAATTAGTCATTTCTGTTTTACATGATTAACTAAAACAACTGACTGGTGACTTCTTGGAAATGGTGGTCCCTCCAGGGCCACCCATGGGTCCCTTGGCACCCTAGTTGGAAAGCAGTGCTCTACATAATTGACAAATGATTCTCACTCATGAATAAATAAATAACTGTGCTGACCTCCAGGCTGTTGCCCATAAAATATAGTACAAATTCCTTCTATTTTTTACTTTTTAATCTTTCTTAAAGTATTTTACTATTTCTCCCTTCTGTCAAAACATATCAATGTTATTTTGAAAAACTTTGATCCATAATGCCACTGTTCCACCTTTTCTTCTTTTTCTGTATAAATATCCATCACTGCTGACATTTAACATTCACGAATGATTGTAGCAGATTTCACTTATGCATGATTGGGTAGGATTTTCTATATTTAGACATATGTTTGGTTTACCAATAAAATTTCCCAAATTATTTATATTATGATATGTCATATGATATGTCAAAGCAATCATGTTTATTTTTATAGAATAAGTTCAACTAAGATATTTAAAATATTTTTCCTCAGGTTATAAATACAAATATATGCTTTCCTGTCAATTAAAACAAACTAGTAAATCATTACAATAGATATGTCACAAAATCTTATATAAAATACATTCAGAGAATTTGAATGAAATAACTTGAGCAATGTCTTTTGATAAAACTGGATTATACTTCAGCCTGACACCTTTATATCTGTTGGGCTACTTGTTCTTGTAATATTTCACCCGCTATAGAATTAGCCTTGAAAGATCAGATTAGACCGCACATTTACAGCTCTGCATAAACGTGCCTACCAGTTTAGTGTTGACTCAAGAGTTAGTTGAGTTTTTTTTGGGGGGTGGGGTTCTATTATAATTGAAGTTACCTGTGGTTAGTTCCCACAGGAAATTAAAGTAGAATCTTATTCGGACCTATAATGTTTTGGTAAATTTCCTCTGTATGATTGAGGGAATTATCTGCTAGTAGAGAAATATATTTTAATTAAAATATTTTGGTTACATATACATCCATAGCCACATATTGGGGGTCTTTCCCTATAGTTTTATTTATCATAAACCACTGTTCGGTTAATTTAGACCCAGGGACAGCTATTACTGATATACTCAAAGGACACTACTACAGCATGGTTTCCTCTAAATTCAGTCTTGCTGCTTGGGCTAAAAGGAGACGGATATACACAAGCACACATGGATGGATATATGTACACACACACGTGTTCACATATATGTCCTGTGTATGATGTACATAGATGAGCACACATATACATCATAAATATATCTGCATAATGCATAATTGAATAAATTACACATTTTATATTGACTATCAAATAGCCTAGTAATCATAAGTCATGGGAATTAGTGTTTAGATCAAGTATAGAGGTCAAGGAAGGAGAAATGGCTATGTATCCAGGCATGAAGAGCAACCAATCCAGAGGGCAGAGGGCAGTAGACCCAGCACAGACCTATGGGTTGGGAGCAATGTGCCTACTCCTACAGGTTGCCTAACTCTGTCATGAGCCCTTTTTTGTGTAGCCCAACTGTATATAGATACTTTACCCTAGACATTCTTTCTCAAGACTCTCTTACTCAGCCACTACCACTAATTTTTATGGGTGGTACATTCTCTCAAAGTAAATTGGAAACAAATTACATACGTATATTTGTAGTCTGAATGGCTAGTCCTCCTCTGTTCCCTGATTCTTATTTATTGTCATGTTCCTCTGAATATGAAGCAGAACCTCCTGACAGCACATACAGAATTATTATGTGCCTTGCCAAAAGGCATCCCATCTGGGCAGACCAAACAGAAGAAGGAATGAGTCCCCTACCCCCTCCCAGAGAATGCAGACTATTTCACAGAGTGCAAAGCTGAGTGGGCTTAGTGAGGGAAGATTTTTGCCTCCACCTGCAGGCTCTCAGCCAGCCATCTTTGTGCAAGGCACAGTTGGCAGAACTGTGTGTGTCACCCTTAATGAGGAGCCTGTACTGGGCCACATGACTTATGCTATAATAACTTGTAATGGCTTAACCTAAGTTAATTTGCTTAGACCCCTGCTGTAATTCTTAACATAACTAGTCTATGTTGTTTTGGGACCTTGCCAAAATCAGGGAGAGTGCTCTCCTTTTTACAAATCTTCCCGTTAATTAATTGCTTACTTTTTTCAAAGCTCTGAGATGAAATTTCAGAACATTATGAAGTAGAAATAATTTGAAAGTTTTTTTTTTTTTCAAATGCCTTTTTGGAATCTTTCCAAAACAAACAGCATTGACAAAGAGGTTTGCCAAAGTCAAGTTTAATGGCCAATATGTGGCAACTACTTCAAAAGAGGATATTTCCTGTCCACTCCTCTGTAATCTCTTCAGAGACAGAAATTTTCAACAGTAATGACATCCAATTACTATGTCCCCCCCCCTTTTTTTGAAATACTCAAAGCAAGGACTTCTGTAGTCTCTAAAATAAATATTTCTTAGGTAGGAGAAAAGACTTCCATTACTCTTTTTCCTGTTAAACAGCATGGATAAAATCTCTCTTGGGCTGGAACATCCATAATAGAGCCAGCTTATTTATCCTATTTCTTCCCCAAGAAAGGAAAAAAATAAATAAATAACTGTGGTCTGACTCAAGTGCAGAAAGCTCCCTCACTGAAGCCAGTAACATTTCCGACTATGTTTAAGGTATAAATTATTTTAAAGGCTTTGGTGTTATGCTGACCTGGATTCAAATTCTGCCTCTGACACCTTGAAGGAGAGAGTGAAGTTTTCTGGGATACACAAATGAAGTTACTAAATAACGTTTTTTTCTGAATATAATGTAATCCATAATTTCATTGAGTACAAAATCCTCTAGGGAATCAAAATGGCTTTCCAATAGTCTGAAAATATCTACATGTTTGAAATATAAAATACACCTATGAAAGGAGAGCCTTCTGAGTAACTGTTTTCATTTTAAGCAAGTGACACTTCTGCTGACTTTGGCAGCATCTACCCTAGAATTGGAAAATACCAAGGAGATCTTTGTGGCCACTGTGCAAGGTTAATCTGGCCCCCTCAAGTGCAACTCACTGTAAAAATATATATAATAATTTATCTAAGACTCATTTTACTGAACTCCCTCTAGATTTAGTAAGGTAGATATCTACCATTGGAAATAAATCAAGCAATCTGTGAACCAGAAAGGTAGATTTAGAACATGTATCAATGTTCATGGGCTGTACGTGTATAAATGTTACGACTGATCAAGAAATAAGTATCTTTTGACTCCCCCTGAGATAATGGCTTACAGACTTCTCTAAAGAAGCTGAAACTTGAGTTGCAAGATCCTCCCGGATGCACACAAAGCAATCCAGTGACAGAATGCAGAATGTCAGTGACTGTTAAGCTTTTCTTTGCCTGGTTGTTAGTTCTCACAGTTTATATTGACAAACAACTCGTAGTCAGCAAGTTCTTATTTAGAAAGGTACCTGCGGATGTTGTTTCTGGTGAAAATACAGGCTTGAAGCATCACCTCTATTTACTTATGCAAGATTAGGACATTACATACATAGAAAAGTTGTGGGATATACAGTAGTGGGATACCTTAACTAATATGCAAATAAAATCCTCATGATGCTTCTTATAAAGATTTTAAAATAATAAAAAGTCCAATTAAGGCCCCATATCTGTCACACCAATAAAGCATGGTGAAATACATTAAACCAGAGACGTGAACTATTTATTGTCACAGAGAGAATGACAATAGACGCTGTCTGTATGAGGGTACATTCTGAAGCAATAACTGGTTAACAGGACAATTTAGATATCTTACTTAAATTGAGTTTATATTTCACTCTGAATTTCAATATTACATTAATGACTATTGTAATGAACTCATTAAATCTGAAAGTCAATGTTAATTTATTATCAGAAGACTTTTAGTGAATTACATTGGCAGGTGAGAAAAAATGGTTTAATATTATCTATTTGATTATTTCTTAACCTATGCACAGATTCTAAAGCAGTTTCTGGTTGCTAAATTCTTATTTCAGTTGTAATTACCTGATACCAAAGTATACTTTTCAATGGAAAATCATAGCATAACCATCCACTGTTATCTCTACCACATCTTTTCATGGAAAACACATCTTATATTTAGTTTGTTTATGGAATAATAAAATCCAAATATTTAAAAAGGTTTTGGGGGGGGTGGGGGAGTCAGTGTCCTGATTACCCTCCTTATCCCTGCTTCCCAAACACCTCAAGGGGAATTAATGACTAAACTTTCTTGTCTACATTTCTAAAGTTTACTTGCATATTTGTAGGTAGTATATTCTGATGTGTTCTAATTTTTTTAAATGTGTTACCTAGGATTTCCTTCTGTGACAGTTATAGGTCTTATTCTAGAACCCACCTTCTACTATCACTCTGAACATGTGTGCATGCATTACACAAACATATGTAAACATCTATATGTACTTCACCTCTTATGCTTTTTATATAATTTTAATAATGTTTTAGGAAAATTTTGTGTTTGCATTATTAACACAATGTAAATATTATTCAGCGTTAAGTCATGCAGTTCACGATGATTATATTTTCTTTTTCAAACACATTTCTGTTGACTCTGGAGGTAAAAATTGCCTTGCTTATCACTTGATTCACTTTGTCACTATCAGTATTCAGCCCAAAACCCTACAAGGAAAGTATAAATCTCTGTCCAATATTTTAAAAATCACATAATCTATTAGATAGATATATTATTTTCATGGCTGTATTTTTTCTAGAGACTTTTATAACTTTCTCATATCTGGACCAGCTGCTTTCTAGGTCTGCTGCATGGTGTGACCCTGGGAGGGCATTTGTTCTAGCCTACAATTAGCATGTTATTATGCTATGTTATATTACTATATTGTTATAATTTTTTTTTAAGATTTTATTTATTTGACAGAGATCACAAGTAGGCAGAGAGGCAGGCAGAGAGAGAGGGGGGAGGAAGCAGGCTCCCTGCCAAGCAGAGAGCCTGATGCGGGGCTCGATCCCAGGACCCTGAGATCATGACCTGAGCCAAAGGCAGGGGCTTCAACCCACTGAGCCACCCAGGCGCCCCTATATTGTTATAATTATTTTAGAAAACTTACCAACATGGTGTGAATGGGAAAATTTTTGAAAATGGGTATACCTAAGATTTTTTTTTTAATCTTCACCTCATACATGACTGAAAGTTTAACTAGGTATTAAAAGCTTGTTTGAGAATCATATTACCTCCAAATTTTGAAGACAGTATTCCTTTATCATCTAGCTTTTTACTGTTGAGAATCCTAATTCCATATGTTTAAGTCAGACTGTGTGACATTTGTTTTTTCTCTGCTTTGTCCTCAAAATCTCCTTTTTATTCTCAATTATTTAGAAACATCCTGATGATAAAGTTTGAGTCATTTCTCATTCACTTTCCTGGGCAAGTGATAAGCCCTTTCAGTCTATAAAGTCACATTCTTTTTTCTCTGGTATTTCTTTGGTAGTTTCTTTCTCTTATTTTCTCTGATCCTATGTCTGGTGCCCCCCTCACAGAGTAAGCTAAGAGAAGGGTGAAAGACGGAGTTCCTTGATCAACCTTCTAATTTTCTTTTCTGTTTTCCATTTCTTGGTCTTTTCTGTTTAGAGAGTTCATCAAAAATATAGAGACATATAAAAAGAATCCTTAAAACTTTGTTATTTTCTGAATTTAACTTTTTATGTTGTTCAAGTGTTCTCTTGTTGTAACACGGGTGCAAAATTTTCTCCCACCTCAGTGAAGTTTTTGCCTTGTTTTGCCTCTCTTCCCATTTTCTTCCTGTTTCCTCAGTGTGGCTTTCCTCTTTCTACTTTGTTCCGTCTTCCACATTAGAGGCTTTCCTAAAATGCCTGGTCTCCCAGGACTTCCGCTCATTTTTCCAGGTGAGGAACTAAATGCAGACTGGAAGAACTGGACAGGGGCAGGGCTTGCCGAGTGATGTGTTGTAAAGCGGGATATTCTCAACTCCAGCTGCTGCCATTAACGAATTAGCTCCAACTCTGTGGCCTGAGCAATACAAATTTATTATTCTACAGTTCTGTTGGTTAGAAATCCAACACAAATTCCACCGGACTAAAATCAAGGTGCTGGCAGGGCCATGTTGCCTTCTGAAAGTTCTAAAGGAGAATCCATTGACTTCCTTTTTCTACCTGCTAGAAAGAAGCCACCCACATTCCCTGGCTCCTAGACCTCTTTCTCCCTCTTCAAGTCTAGCAATGGTAAATGGATCCAGTTCTTTCCACATCCTATCATTTGAACCATTCTTCCATACTCATCCCTCCTACTAACTACTGCCAGGAGAAGGGATCTGCTTTTAAGGCCCCACATGATCAAATTGCAGCTATGTGGGTAACATAGGATGATTTCCTTATCTTTAACTTATTCTCCTTAATCACAACTGCATGTCCCTTTTGTCTTGCAAGGTAGCATATTGACATCATTCAGGGATTAGAACCTAGAGATCTTTGGAGTCCATTATTCTACCTACCAGAGGGAATCAAGTAGAGACCCAGCTGTTCTGTTGGTAAACAGTTTTTAGAAGTTGTAGTTCTTAGCTATTTGAGTGAAATATATGTTTTTTATTCTCCTTCCTTTTGCATATAGGCCTGTATGCCAGCCTTCTGAAGGAGTCAAATGTGGGAAAGTGATGGGGGTCAAAGTGATTAAGATGCAGAGTTCCTTCATCTGTGCCTGGTGCACTTAAATTCAGGGACTTTCTCATGCAATCTCTGCAGAGAGCAAACCTGCAAGTGTGCTTAGAGTTGGGGGCAGGCAGTCAGTTCTCCACACAAAACGGATATGGACTGTGAACGAGTTGTGTTATTTGTCAATCCTGTACTCTGAAGTCTTCCATGCCAGCTTCTTGACACCCACTAGCCTGAAGTCACTTAGCTTCCAGCTTTCCCACATCTGCAGAGTTACACTGTAAAATCTGCTTTCCATCTTCCAAAATTTGGTTGACATTTCTCATTTGCTGTCATTTCCTCTGCTATTCTCTGGCCTTATCCATTTTCAAACACTGTATTATCATTTCAGTGAGTTTACAGCAGACAGTGAAGGTCAAGGTATGTGTTCAATACATCGCTTGAAACTAGATTTCAGTATGCATAGAAATTAATGAAAACACACAGTTCCTTAGATCTCCCTATTCATAGTTTTTGCAACATTGTTTGCCTTATACTGAGTCATTCTGAAAATGTAGTATTCTGTAGTATTATGCATGGTATGAAGGATTTACAGTTGAGATATAGCTAAAAGACCTTTATGCAAAATAATCTGTCTTTTGATTGGATATGTATAAAGTATTTATTTTGAAGGAAGAGTGGAATATTGAACTCCAGGGGAAAAGAGGATTGGTCATCGTAAGATAAAATTCTGATAAAATTACCAAATAAAATGCATCAAGTTTTTAGTATGCCATCATTACAATCTTAGTATCTACATCATCCTTACTGAAATCTATTGGCTTATCTTGATAATTTTGTTTTTTCTAATTTGACATGTTTTACACCAGAAGAAATGTTATTGTATTATTAGAAAAAGAACAGTAAATAATTATTATAATCCATGGAATCTTTAACTTCCTTTTTTAACATTGTTGTGAGAATAAGTGAAATAAAATTCATTTTTATGATGTATAAAAACAAAGTATTTCCCGAAATAAAAAGTAGGGCCAAGTACTAAAATTCATGTGTTTTCTTTGCCTCCTTATATTTCATTTTAGAGCCAATGATATAAATATTAAATAATTGGTTCCAGTGTATAATTTGGAAGCAAAACTCTTTGCAAGTTCAATTACTTTTAAACATGAAAAAACAAATTGCTAGAAGGCATTTGGAATGCCCCAGGCTCAGACATAATGAACAAACCCTGTCTGATCTCTAGAGTATTACCTTTGCTAGACTTTTTCTTTTGTTTGGAAACTTTCATTTTTCTTAAGATTCTAAAATTACAGGTTGTCAACACATATGGTACATCTTGTAATCTACAGCACGTAAACAGTAGGCAAAAAAAATACATGGGTTTATAAATATTAGTGAAAATAAGATAAAAGTAAAAGAAAGGGTAACTACTAGTATTACTTTGCTAAGAGACATTGGAAACATTCAAGTTAAATGTCCCTACAGCTTGGTTAGCTAAGGGACATTTAAGCGGGTGGAGACTAGGTAGGAACCTTGATAGCAGGAATTAGTCCTCAGGCAATACTGAGGCATATGACTCTGTGAAATCAGCTTCAGGTAATCTGTTCACTAATAAGGCACTACCAAGAAACTATTGTGAAAAGAAGAAGGAGATACTTGGGGTGACCAAAACTCAGCAATGGGACTTAGATGTAGGGTAGCGCATTAGAGCACTAAGTAGGGGAACTATCATATTATAATACAGGTAAGGGAATATTATGTTTTTGAGACAACATATCATCAAGTCTATGTCAATGACACTAATACAGTGAGACCTGATGGCTGTATGTTTCCTATCCAGATCAGCATTGTTTTGTAACAAGTCCACAAGTACACTTCAGATAGAAGGGTTGGGGAAGGTAGGGACTGACAAGAAGAAAAATCCATCAGTCTTTACAAAGTTTATTTTCTGAGGCTTTGAATTAAGATGTATTTGGATATTAGTTTAGCCCCAGTTTGAAAAGTACACTAGGTTGAATTTCATGATCAGGAACTGAATATTTGACTTAGGATATTGACAAGCTCAATGGTTCTTAATCCTAGCTGTGTATTAGAACCACCAGAATCTTAAAACACACACACACACACACACACACACACACACACACACACACACAACAAAACAAAAAAAAACAACTGACGCCTGGATCTTCTTAAATCAGATTCTCTGCAGGTAGGGCTTCAGCAGCACTATTTCTAAAGACTTCTCTGGTGATTCTAGTGTGCATCCAGGTTGAGAACCACTGGACTAAACAAACCATTAAGAGGTCATTATTTTTCCTAGATTACAATTCAAATGATTTTTGGAAACAAAGGTGACCTTGAGAAATTCTGGGAAAATTATTTAGTTCTGTAAGTTCATGTAGAGCAAAGACCAAGGTTGCAAAATTCAGCAGTGAATAAAACTCTGAAAATCACTCTGCAAGTTTCAATTATTTTTTATAGTTCCTATGCATTTCTGTAACATACCCAGAAGCTACTCCGATGTCTCTTTTGCAAGTCCACTGAGGAAAAACAATACCTTTTTTTGCAAATTGTTTCTCTTTCTACACACTAAGCATAAAAGAGGATAGAGGCTATTATGTTGATATTTTAAGGAAAAAAGATTTTCCAACCATACGCTTTAAATATCTTGCTAATTGAAGAAGTAGTATATCTTTTTCTCTTTCCTATATTATCTGGAAAACTACCTTGATTATGGACTCTGCAGGCGTAGGAACAGCCTTCATTTAGAGAAGTAGAATTCATGATTTATTCACATCTGTAATGCTAATGAGTCGTCAGTCTATGAGGAAAATTCGAGTCTATCAGTTATTCCAAGGGTACTGAAAGCTTTCTTTACATCTAGCTGTTCATCTCTGTGACATTCCTGGAGGGCGTCTTTTGATAGTTGATTATTATTTGAAGTGGCAGGAGGCAGGCAACTTCAAACGAAGCAGCTTCTTCAGCCAGAACTAATAGTCTTGGGAAGATGCTTCCTATTCAAAATATACCTAAGTTTGTTGATTATGACCACAGGAATTTGGGGGATATTATGAAACAGTGTGTATTAGGAAAAGAAGAAAAGAATGAAGTACTACAATCTCAGAAACAAGTTAATATGAAGAATTAGTGCTATTTTCAATCAGGGAGATTTGCCAAAAATGCAGTTTGTGAAGGATGTGACTAATTCTTGAATGGAATCAATGAATTCACCTCTCAAAATGTAAAATGGTAGTATTAGAGAATAGAGGTTTCTCCAAAGCAGAGGAGGATAACCTGGGTAAGAAAGTAAATAAACTATTTTGCTTCAACCCAAATGGTCTAATTTTTATTCCCTTCCATATTGGTATTCTACATAGTTTTTTATTTGACAGAAATGTTATGCTACTGAAACAGTAACAACTCTAATAATAAAAATTATAAGGCCCACTACTGGAAAGGATCCAATTAGAGTTGCCACATATAACCCTAAAATGTATATCTACAATATGTACACAAAAGTATCAGTGTCTAACACAAGCTAGCACATGATTTGTGTAGACTGCTCACCTCAACACCAGGCAAATTTATCCTGCTGCGCTTTTCTGGCCTCCGCCCTTCCATTGTGCTATTTATTGCCCCTATCCTTTCTTTTTCTTGGCAGTTAACTATGAAGTGTTGTGTTAACACCCCTGCCATGACTCTGGCCCCACTGGCCACTCCTCAGTTTCCATATGCACTATGTGAGGCTAATTTCCCTTTCTCTTTATTCTAGCTCTTTGGAACCCCTGTGTACTTTATTTTCACTTGGTTTGTGAAGATTCAAAAATACTAAAGAGGTCAAGAACACAAATAAATGAGGCTCAGAGCTAAAGGCAAAACTACTGATGATCTGATTTGCTGTGTTTCAGGCACTTACTGAAGTAGTTGAAAAAGGCTACTATTTGCTACTGCCTTTAGGTACCTGTAGAAAAAGCAATTCCAAAATATATGTGGCAAGTCTGCAGTTGAAAGGGAAGCCAATCATATTACAAATCTTATATGCAGAAGGAAATTATTTTGTAAGAAGTCACACATCTGTGAACCATTCTCATAAGTGCATCTGGGTGCACATCTGTTTGTCTTAGTTGACTCACAAAACCTGGTTTTCTGATGACCTAGCAACTCTAAAATTTAAATCCC